>JAQIXV010000877.1:0-15308 GCA_034700625.1 Tectocepheus velatus
AATAATAAAGTCATATAAATGCAGAGATTGGGAGAGAGAGAGAGAGAGAGAGAGAGAGAGAGAGAGAGAGAGAGAGAGAGAGTAGATTTAAACTCTATTTTGCTTCATATTATTCCAATCCATAGTAACTTTCCATTCAATTCGCAAATAAAACACAAATAATTGATTTCAATGAATAGGATTTCATAGTTTTGATTGTGTTTGCAAAGTGTGATATCTTATTCGATATTTAATATTTTATAATAAAATCTATCTCCAACTTATCAGGGTTACATCAATTATTGATTTAAAAAAATGAAATCAAAGTTATTTTGAGTTAAATTTGAGCGAATTTAGAAATAATTAAATTTAGTTTTTGACCTGCGCTCAAATGTTGGAATACAAAATAAATTCTCTTTCTTTCTCTCTTTGATTTGTTGCTCCAATTATTTGCATTCAAGAAATACCAGTTATTTATCGGTTCACAGATTTTCTATTTAAATGCATTTGAATTAAAGTTTTGATGTATTTGATCAAAGAATTTCTAGATTGAATTCTTTTGATCTAGGAAACATTCTCTTCATTATATATTAGAATTTCAAATTTATTTCCAAATAAGTTTGTTTTATATCTTGTAATTCATGTTACGGTTCAATAATATCCTGATTTCTCCGTTTTTTATTTG
Source organism: Tectocepheus velatus (assembly GCA_034700625.1). Taxonomy (NCBI): domain Eukaryota; kingdom Metazoa; phylum Arthropoda; class Arachnida; order Sarcoptiformes; family Tectocepheidae; genus Tectocepheus; species Tectocepheus velatus. Next base: position 665 of record JAQIXV010000877.1, read on the forward strand.
AGATAATTTAGGGAAGAAATAGATTTGGAAATGAGTTTTCATTTATTTCAAAAGCGTTTTCTTTGAATCTTTAGTCAAAGGAACAGAAATATTAAAGGAATTTCAAGTGAAGTCTGAATTGTTGTTAATTTTTAACTCAACTGACATTTCTCAGTTCAAATATATTCAAAAAATTTCATTTTACAGACATAAAGAACTGACATATTGCAGAAAGCAATCCGTTTCACCAATTCTTGTGAATTTCAAATTCAATACAATACTTGCAATGAGGCTAACGATTGGGTTTTGCCATTTCATCGCCAATAAACTCAATGTATCAGAGTTTGAAAGACCACAAAATATATTACATGAATATTCTGTTCACATTCGGCAACACTTCACTCTCTGATATTGCACTCTAATAAAGAATACCTTCAATGGCAGAGACATTATATTCTTGGATCTGATTTGCATTTATGCTTCACTTTGGCTGTCTATGACTTACCATTTTTAGCCCATTCTATCCCTCCTTTCAATGATTTAGTCAATACCATTAATATTGATTGATAATAGATTGGTTACTTCATAACATAGAATTCACTCAAATTGTTTTGCTTTTCAATTTGCAAACAGTGTTGTATAAGTCGTTTATTACATTTTTGTAAATTATTTTCACAAAATTCAACGATAGTATACAATATGTATAAGAAGTTTCAACATTTGAGTCACATATATCTCATGAAATATTTACAAGATTCATTTTCAGAGAAACAATTTCTGATAAAGAATCGAAAGAATTAAACAATTATTTTTGTCGATTAATTATTTTGTTGAAAGAGCATATCAGGCAGAAAATGATTGAAATCAAAACAGAAAATAAGAGATAATACAATACATCGTATGTTAATAAATAGGATTCATCTGTTTATTGACTGAAGAGAAGGACTAGAATTAAATGTAAAGAAAATCAATTTGTTATATGATTTTCGGTTCACATCCACTGATGAATGCATTGCCATTAGATTCACATCGAAAGAGCAAAAAAGTAAAGTTAAGCCGCATTTCATTCGCTAACAATTTTCTTATTCTCCGCTTCAGTTAAATCTATTTGAGTGGACTCACAGTTAGGGCACAGCTATGAGTCCATGACATTTAGACATTGGATCATCAAGAAGTAAGGCCACTATTCATATAGTTTTTTGCCTATATTTTGAGAATAAATATATTGTTATAATAATTCGTTTTATTAATAAAAAAAATTAATAAATTTCTAAAATTAAAAATAACATTAAATACAATTGAATCAAATTTCACAATTTTTGTTAGTTTTTTGAAACCATAATCAGTGGATTTTGTAGTAGACCATTGGTCATTCAATATGAAGAATGATCTTGGTCATTTTCAACATTTAGGTAATAGATTTGATGTATTATTGACGACAACTGTAGTGAACTGAAAAAAGAAGCGAAAATTTTGCCATTGCTTTACAGCCCTGCGAGCAATAGTCACTCCAATGGAAAATTCAATTATTCTGTTCTATGAGTTTGGACTGTAGTGCAAGAAATGCATACTATTCAGGGAATTGACTCAATGGGGACTTATGTTGTGCTGAAGCAAAATACAGGTACAGAACTTTGATAGCAATCAACTGACGTATTACTTATTCTGGAGTTACTTAACAGCCGTTTCCGTCGCAAAACACAGGAATCGTTTGTAATTCATTAATTGATTATCTCTTGTCTGACGTCTCAACTCTTTTATCAATGACTCAAACCATTGAATCATTTTATTTAATTTCATTATTCATTAAAACGATTTGAAAACTCTATTCAATCATTTATTTTGAATTTGATTTCACTCTAACGATGCTTTTGATCATCTATTAAATAAATTTCAGTTTATTTAATAATTTGAGTTATATTTATATCTATATAATTGAAAATCGATTGAAGTTTTCTCACAAATATCTTTCAAATTGAATGAAAATATTTGATTTATTACTCTATTTGTAAAAATAGATAGTAATTGAATGTAGTTGTGAGTGATGGCCAACAAAATGATGTTATGCAGAATTAGTCCAAACAATATTTAGTATCCAATAAATTGATGGAAAGCACGAGAAAAATACTTTTAGCACCAAATTTGATGCCATTAATGCTAAGAAAGTGGTAGTTATCACAACAAATTCAAAGGCTGGCAAAGGGTGGGTCACCACATAGTTTATAAGTGAATATTATTTCAAAGGATTCCCATTTATTGACAATCATTCGCCTTTATATTCAAACAAAACATAAAAACATTTCATTGAATATAAAATAAATCTAAGATTCAATTTAAACGACAATTTCAAGTGAAGACAATCTCTTTATTCTTTTTAAAGTATAATATCTTTGAAAATATTCAAAACTAAAACTTCTCGAAATTCATCGAAACTTTGATTTTTAAACCGAATTCAACTATTTTTGTGTTTTTGAATATTGAATTGAATTTATAGTGAGTTTTGAATGAAAAACACAAAATCTATGGCTCTTAGCAAAAGTTGAGAGTTTTTTCCTGAAAACCTTTTTTATCTGTTCTTATCTTCTAAAACAAAAGTCTATTCAATCGACTAAACAATGTTTGCAAAGCGTGAATGCAATAACTTAAGGCTCGTACAGAGGATAGCACTCACTCTTGAGCTACTCTTGCAGTACATGAGGAGCCAAAGACTGACTCAGAGTTGATTTCTCCCAAAGTGTGTCCTCTTTAGCTAATGTTAATTCTAGTGGTTTTCTATTTGGTCCGAATATTGCAAAGATTTTATTGAAGTTTTCATTTAAAACATTTTCATAGTTCAGTAAATTTGGAAAAATTTTACTATTTTTCAAATCATTTGATTTAGGATTCGATATAAAAATGAAAGCGTTTTCTATTTATATTCAGATTTCCGATAAAATCAATTCCAAAGTTGTTTCGATTCTTTTCCTATTTTGATATCAAAACAGTAGAAAAAACCGTATTTTTTGTCAGCGTTTAGATAAAAGTTTGTTTGCAGAGGAATACTCTTTACATGTGTTTATCAATGAAATATTGCAGAGATTGGAAGTTACACAAAATCTAATGGATACAAAACCTCACAAAACTATACAAACGCAACATTCCATAAAATAGGAGTTCTCTTGGATTTGAAAAGTTAATGCAATTTCTGTTTATTTTTCTTTTGATGGATTCTCTCGTTTTTCTACTATTTTTCATTCGTTTGGTTTTCAAATTGATTTTTAAGAAAAATGAGAGAAAAACGTCTTTTTTCTAATATATAACAAACTCTGAAAAATTCAATATTAAGTTTTCCAATGAATTGATCAAATTTTGATGAGAAAAATATTCTAATATTATCCAAAACTCAATATTCAAGTCTTCCGTTATTATCAGAGACTCCATATGCATGAAGTCTTCCATCCGTACCCTTCCTTACACTTCTTCTATCTTCCAATTGATCTAAAGTTAATTCAATGAAAATATTATTTTTCTCTAAAACTGTTTTTCCAGTAAACGTCTGGTTATGAAACTGAATGTTCTTTTAATTCAAAGATAACTCAATTAAAATCAAAGACTCTTTTGAGCATTCATTTGAGTTTAGGTCTGTCTGTTATTATAGATTATGAAGATATAAACCCGTCTTCTATTGTCGTTTTAGACAAAGTCTGTACTTTTTATCATTCATTTTGTTTAATATTATAATAAATTTTCAAATCTTTTTCGTGTAATTTAATAAAAACGAACGAATTTTGATTAAATATAATTAATTAAATGAAATGAATGAAAAACCATTCATTCATTCAAACAAAAGTCGAAACCATTGCTGAGAGAAAAACAATGAAATTTAAAAAGAGTTATACAAATAAAAGAGAATACGATTGTTATGTGTCTGGCATTACATACGAATCATATTTAAAAATCTATTATATCTGCAAACAAATTGATGTTTGTTTTCGTATTTCTTATTTGTTTTTTGTTTTATATGAGAAGAAAATTTAATTTGTTTGGCAGAGCTCTCCATCAGAGCTCTCCATCTCTTTTCACTCTATTATACACTTTATATTCGGTTTGAAGTTTTTCTTGCGATTCAGTTTAGGGTTTACTTTCATTGCATTATTTTTATAGAATAAGTCACTTAATATAAGTGGTTCGGCAAACATATCGCACGCCATAAACTACACTTTCATCTGAACACTGAACACAAACTGAACACAAACTCAACTGATGGCCCAAACTCTAGTTGTGCACCAATTTTATGAAAGATCTGAAAGTTTTGACTCAAACACATAAACTTCCCCTCACTTTCATTGAGAACCCTGACTCCAATAGCGATCGCACCCAACCCTCTGTCTATTGATATTAAACAGAACAGAACACAACTTCTCTATAGTTTATGAGTTGGGAAGAGTTGGTTCTGTTTGTGGCTAACGATTATTATATTGAAGTTTATATCCGTTTTTGTGTTGGAAATCCGCTCAAAATTGAGATAAATGAGAGGATTGTCTGCCAAACACTACACACTTATATGGAAACTGTTCTCTAAAATAAATTCTTGTCTTAAAATAAATAGCGTTTCAGATATAAGTTATATAAATTTATTTTATTTGTTTCATTTTTTTGCACAACCACTTGAAAAGTTGAGCAGTTTATATGGAACCCTATTTCATAGTTCAGTATATTATATAATTTTTTTGGTTCTCTGGTTATCCTTTTGGTCTATTCTCGACTCTAATCCAAAACACGCACCAAATAACAACTGCCATAGAGTTGAGAGGAAGTGCCAGGAGAGTGAGCACAAGCTATGATTGAGATGGAAAAGTTAGCTTTGAATGTCTGTCATGAACACAGCACCCGATTATTGAGACACACCCACAGCCATCACAGCCGACAAAGTCATAGAATTGAGTGAATCATCGCTTCGTTATTGAGTTCTCTGTCCGTTCGACCAAATGCTCACTATTTGGGAATCATTTAATTCAATTAAAAGGTCATACAAATAGACTTTTAATGCCGAGTGACTCAGCTCTCCATCTCTTCAGCTAAATCACCAAAAATATTATCCAAACTTTTTTATTGAAACTTTCGAACAAACATCCGATACATTGGTTTCAATGAAGAATGAATTATTGAAAACACTTTACATTTAACTGAATGGTTCACAACAGAAGAGATGCTCACATTTTATCGATTTTTCTTTCATTTGTCAGTTAAGGGAAAACTTTAATACAAAAGTCTTTACGACTTTGGGTTGAAAGTGATTTTTAGATAAATATTTTTCTTTAAAAACACAATCTTATAAACTCTATGAGACTAACCATTGTTTCGTATAATTTTCTAATAAAGAATAATAAATAATAATATCATTTTATATTATAATTGTTTTGAAAAACATTTGAGACGACATCGAAATCAATTTAGTTTCCAAACTTGGATCTAAATGATACAATTTTCGAACAGATCTATTCATTTCATCCAAAGACATTTCATCGGAAATCCTTTCATTGAAAATCGTTTTATCAAAATTCATTTCATATAAAATATCTTAATTGAAAAGATGAAAATTGTTATCTTGCTAACTTGGTCACATTATTTTGATCTTAAATTAACTTATTTTGATTATGAGATTTCAATTAAATGAATTTGAAAAAGTGATTTCGATTTAATGATTTTCGATAAAGTAATGCCTAATCGTTGTTTAGAGGAGTGACTCTCAATTGACTCTCTTATGAATAAACCTTTTCGATATAAACAAACTTGAACAATTTGATGAACAAAACTAGAAACCATCAGAGATTCTATTGTTTTCGTATAAATTTCTAATAAAGAATAATAAATAATACCATTTCTCACTATAATTGCTTTGAGAAAGTTTATGACAAAACATGGAAATCAAATCAAAATAGATTCTGGAACATCAATTGAAATTCTTGCATTTATCAATTGATCAAATTTTATTAATTTTATTTTTAGCATTTCTCTCTTTATTGATAAAGTTTAGAATAAATGAAAGCTCTATTAAATTGATTAAAGAATACTCTAATGTAATTAATTAATCGTTTCAATCAATTTAATAGGAATTGCATAAAAATCTCAGATTTCTATATTTTTTCGCTTTAAGAATATTCTCTGAAAATATCGATTCAGAGGTTTTTTTTTCTATTACTGTCTCTTCTTCTATCGATCGTTAGATTTGTCGCAAATTCTTGTGAACATTTCAAATGCTATAAAATGGTTGTATATGATAGTGATAGTCAATGCTATTATAGTCTTTACAAATGCAGTATTCGTTTTCAGACAATTAATAGTATTCAGTGTTTTGTGTCACAAATAATAAGATTAATGGCTTTTAGTTCCCTATTATTCATAGACTGAAAATCTTATTCTAAAATTCATTTGATGTCACAATAAAGTCAATTAAATTGTGTAAAACAATATACGAATACCAAAACAAGAATTCAATGATAACATTCCCTCCGAATATATTATCATTCTTTATATGAATATATTGTTGAGTTTTTCAATAATCGCTAAAATCACCTACCAAATTTATATAGTGCCTTACTATTTAATGCGTTGGATCTTAAAAGTTATGACACAATAATTAAAAATAAGTGTTAGTTTTTATCGTTATTTTAGTTATTGATTAAATTAATAACTGCATTAATGGTTTTCATGTTTTTGCAAATAACATATAAAAGTTTAGAAACAGAATAAGTAAAACAATTTATGTTTATTATTAACTCTTCTGCTTCTCAGTTATTAATGAGTATTTAAGGATAAAGTTTAGTAATAAAGAAAAATTAGAATCAAATTATAAATTAAAGAAAAACTGTTAAATGAGAAAATTTTAATTAAATTTATATATTTTTTATTATAAGCACTTGAATGGATGACAATTGAAATAATCTAATTTCATAGCCTTTCACGTATCATATACTCATCAACTCATATACAAAACGAGTTTCAATTTTATTTTTTTGAAATTTTAGTGTATTTTCAAATGAAATATTAAAACAATAAAATTTTATGTTTCCTCTCATGTCTCACATGTGATCCCATTTTTGATTTAATCGTTGGAACTATTGTTAAAAATCTTCAGATATAAAAGAAAAGTGAAAATAAGAAAATTTATTCAATTTTGACTTTATTTAAGACTAAGGAAGGAAGGAGTGAGAAAAGGGACAGAAGGGAAGAGAGAAATACCAATTGTATGCCTATTATAATGGCATCCATTTAAGTCAATGTCTATTCTGTCTGTCGTTGGCATTAATGAATTCGCACAGATTTGCATTACATTAAACCAGAGTTCATAACACTATCTTCTCCTCTATTGTAATAAAACTGTTATCGTTTATTGTATGCATCTATTGATGAGTTCGATGGCGAGTCCCGTTTGGACTTCAGATGTGCCATATTGTCAGTAATGTCTTCATTTGGCACAGACTTTAAGCAATGATTCTTTGAAAAGCGAGTATACTGTGCTCAGTAGTCTATAGTCGACTACTGACTACTGACTACCGAACCAACAAAACTGTTAATCAACTCTTATTCAGTTCCAATTCTTTTCATTTGTAATTTGAGTGGAGTTCCACTTCTTTTGATACGATAGAGTCTATTATCAGTTAATCTTTAATGCAATGCGTCTTCACTTATACGACGACATCATCTCATAATAGAGAAGACGTTTGTCCGACAAATCCTGGACTCAAATTGAATTATTTGACAAACAATTCCACTCCAGAAATGAGATGAGAATCAAAGACAACAACAAAACTCAATCAAATCCATAAAAGACTTATCAAATAAAATTAGAGCAAAGAATTCATTGAACACAAAACTACTTAATTTCAGTAATAGTAAGCAATTGTTTGAATGTTTGCCAGAAATTCACAATATTTTCATTGAATACCAGAGTCTTTGTTTGATTCACTTTCCCTTCAAAACCATTTTCGTCTGTTTTGGTCTAAAAACTTAATGCAAAACAAATACCAAATAAGAGTTACAACCGTTTGGATCACGATTTATGTTTGAAACTTATACTCTGGGCTCACATTTATTTGTTCCTATTGTTAGACACAGGCTTTTCCTCTACCATTTCGGCCACAGAATGTCAATGAGTTGTTTGAAAGTGAATGAGGGTTGAGTGGACTGTCACCAATCATCACTTCAATGGTCGCTCCAAACCAATAATTTCTTTGTCTTCGTTTAGATTTCCTAACTGTCCAATAATAACAGAGATGGTCAAAGGGGGGAAACTTTCTCCTGATCCGGATTTTCCGGCCAACAAAAGTGAAACTGGTTTTGGACCCAATTTAGTAAAATTTGCAGAAAATTCTCCATTGAATTGGCTTTTGTCACACATCTGTGGCCAACACAAGAAATCAAGCGTTTAGTATAAAAGAGAGATTATATTCAATATTTAATTCAACAAAAATAATGATTCGAAGCAGTCTTATCACTAACGAGAGGAGAGTCATCCTAATTAGTAAGACATCCACTCAAGACATTGTTCTCTAAATTATATCCGAGTGGAGTGATGTCTGTTCCCATTGATGTGTTGAGTAATAAAAACACTAATAAGTTGTCCAAACAAAAGGTCCTTAAAACCGATGACAATATTTTTGGTTCAAATCCTTTTTCATTTGACATCATTTTTATTGCTCTAATAATTTTCTCGTAATAAGTATATAAAGAAATAACAATACAATTGATGTAATCATATATAATATTTATGAATAGTTATTGTATTTGTAATTATCTGATGTAACTCTAGAAGTCATACCAAAGGGAATTCCAAAAGTTTTGTTACCTGTCATACAGACTGTCATATTGACAATATTCGTCATAAATATTTGTTACACTTTTTTTTATATGTTTGCGATTCTGGGCTACACTTTCAGTCAGTTTCCAATCGATGACGAAAAGCAAAGGAAACAAAAATTTGATGCTTTTGTGATATTTGTGTTGAGTTTCTATAAAAATGAGTTTTGTTTCGCTTTTCAGTCATGACTTCGATATGAAAGCGCTATTAAAATGTTTTGATCTTTCATTTCGTTTCCATTCGATACACACTTTAAATGTATTTTTTTCAAAACTTCGATCAGCATTACATAAGAGTGATCTGCACTCACTTTTATGATGTGTCAGAGCTTTTAACTCAATCCCTGAGTCATAAAATACTTTTCTTTTTTCGACGAAATCCATTATTTTTTCATCAGTTCGTGAATCAATCGTTTCTCAGATTATTCATATTTGGATTATTTCATATATCTTGCAAAATATTGAGAGAGAGAGAGAGAGAGAGAGAGAGAGAGAGAGAGAGAGAGAGAGAGAGAGAGAGAGAGAGCAACATAAAGCGACTTGATATTGAAAATCAACAAGGGCATTTATTGTTGAGAGCTTCTAACAAAATTATGAGAAGAGAGAAAAGTTTGTTACGGCAGAGATTGTATGAAAGGGAGGGAAAGATAGCTCTTAAAGAGAAGACTATAACCCCGAGAGTATTGTTGTTTCAATTGGTGAACAACTATAAAGTCAAACGATTGACACTTACGGGACATCACTTAGTTTTGTCTCAACTATTATTTGGTGGAGAATTGCATTCCTCTCAACACTAAAAGTTGTTTTCAGCACAAAATCCAAACTTATATTTTGTGCTTTTAATGTCTTATTTCAGAGAAATCCTTGCATTTATGTCTTCCATAATAGAAACCAACTTAAGACTTGGCTTCAAAGAGAACCCCTTTTTTATCATCACTTTGTGTTAAGTAAAGGCAGACTAAAAGCAAAACATCTTTTAATGCATTTTTTTCAACTAACGTCTGACTAGTCTTGCATTAAGAGTCCATTTCGTTATTAGGCTTTCGATAAATTGCAGTATTTATAAGAAAAATGATTAACAATGGCTTTCAGAGCACATACTTGTGATCCAAAGCTATCATTTAAATAGAAAAACAAGAATATCACTGATATTATCGTATATTTATGTATATTTGAGATTATGCCTTGAATTTGAATTTTTTGCTGATATTGTATTCATAAGCATTAGATTTATCTATTGTTCTGATGACAGGAAACACTTGTCAACAATTTTGACAGCGATTTCATTTGACTTTTAATTGAAACTCTTATAACAAAGAGTTTATTATCGAATAAAGTTTTGCAATTCATACAAAAGAATCCGTCGTTTATTCGAAATATTTCTTTCATTAATCAATAATATATCAAAAACAGCAAAAGACAGACTTAATGCCTGTCCTCAACACTGAATCTGTAAAAAATACTTTTTTCTATTGCCTTTCGGGTTAAATGTTTGAATGAATGGTTGAAATTCTGTCGGAAACTATTCCCAAATAAAACTCAAACTTTAATAATGTATTGAAAGTTATTTTTCACATTTTCTCGATTTAACAAAAATATAAAATGAAATCTGAATAAAGTACTTTTGATTTCATTTATAGAGTTTATGATATAATACATAAAAGAATGAATTTTTCTGTATTTCATGCTTTCATTTCGTGCGAGAATTCATTGGGAATATGAAAAGAGCCAAACATAGGAATGAAGCACTTCCTCACTCAGTAATCATATCAATTTGTTTTCTGTTTTGTTGCCAAAGCTCTGGTTGTGAAGCAAAACCTCTTTCAGATGAATATATTCACATTTCTTCGCAAACATATACACAAAATAATGCCAAAAGGAAACCTCTTGGAAGTGAATTCCTCTGCAAAGTGAAACACTCTATGAGTCCGGAGACTCCTTCCCTTCCTAAGCAACATTTCCAGAACTGAATCAAAAATAAAAATAAAAGACTTCCAGAAAATTTTGTAGACACTGACCAAGTTCAATCAAATGGATTTTAGCTATAATTTCAGTAATTCAATCCAATGATATTTTAGATAAACCTTACATTTCATTAAACTTAAATAATGAACAATTCTTGAAATATTTGTTTATAAAAAGTTGACTACAATCAAATGTAATACAAGTATTATAATCTATAAGTTTGAAATCGTATTACTATTAGTAAAAACTTTGGCTACTCTTGAAGTCAATGTTCACAATAAGAGTAAGTCATTGAGTCATTGATGTACAACAGAATCGTCTCTGTGTTCGCACATCACCGACACTAATGAGATGTCAGTCTATTTAGCAGTAGATATCTCTCTCTCGAGTGATATACCACTTCTTTTTGGACACTGAATGTCCGAAAAGAATTAGATTTGAGTTTTTCGAGCGTTGAAAGTGCTGTTCATTAGACTACTTTCTCTGCAAGAATTCACTTCAAGTACTTTCCAAATAATCTTAGTTTAAATTTTCTGTTTATTAGTTAATATCTTATTTATAATACCTTTTTTATGTCAAAATTTGTGTAAATTTAAAAATTAATGTGAAATGTGAGCAGAAGTGATGCTATACCTCATTTGAAACGGCATTTCAGAGTCGAGTCTCTCTTTTGTTTTGATTCGAGTCTATCTATGATTAGTGAAAAGCGTTTTCAATCATTAAAAGTAATTTATTTTTGCCTAACATTTGTTGAATAGTTAGTGTGAAAGTGAGAGAAGAGATAATTACATTTCAGTTGTGACTATACTATAGTTGTCTCTAAAAGAAGATAATTTAGATGCAAATTACAGATTGTAATAAATGGACAAAAGAAGAGACAATTTAAATATTTTAACACTTTTTGCTCTGAACTAAATTAAATACTTAATTAAGTGATAAAATGTGATAAAATATTTATTCAATAGAATCAAATCAATGTTGTAATGAAGGCAAAAGAAATTTGAGTAAAATATATTATACTTTTATATGATATAAAAAATAAATGTTTTTCATTCTTTTGAGAAAATATTATTTTCATCAAAAGGTTTATATTATGTTAGAACCAGAGCTCAGAAAAGAAGTGATTGTTGTGTTTATAAATAGAATAAATCGCTACAAAAATAAGTGATTTGTGAGCGAATCCGCCAGAAATCACATTCAGGGATCATTACCTTCACTGGTCCTCCAATTCCTTTTGGCCAACAATTTTAAGACAACATTCTTTATCTCTTCACATAATTGTCTTTCGAAACTCATGTATTGAAAAATCGAGTTTTCCATTGAGTCAAATGTGATACAAATATGATCTCTAATACAATCTCTAATACAATCATCTTTTCTGCAATCGCCTCAACTTTAGTTATCTTCAAATAAATGGTTATTTCATTAAATAATTAAAAATAATTTCAAAGACTTCTTATATAGTTCTTTTATCGATTGATATTAATGATTAACTTTAGTATAATCTTGTTCATTTATCTATTCAAATTTATATTTTATAAATAATTGCATACATATTGTATTTCATCGTTTAGTAATCAATTCATTAAAGCGATATTTAATGCAGAAATATGTTGGAAAATGTTAGCTATTAATCATATTTCGTGTTTCGCTTTCGCATAGTTTCCAAACAAAAAATTCAGATTTTTTACGCAAAACACAAATTCTATGTTTGATTTCTATATAAAATGTCGAAATTACTCTCTTTTTTGTGCCGATCCCCACAACCCCATACAACCCCTATCACATCTTCTTAAAGATATTGATTTTCATTTTATTTTATTCAATTTAAAAACAATAAGCGTTTGAATGATAAATGTTTTTATGTCAATAATTTCATTTATCGATCTCTTATTCATTTTTCACTCACTTCATGGTTAAGTAATTCAGTTTAAGAACAAAATTAAACATAATTTGCGATCATTTCAAACGTCTTTTCATATTAATCATTGCCTCCAGACTTATAATTATGAATTTATATACAATATATATATTTGTATATAATATGGAAAATATAAGAGAGTTATATTATTATTTTTCGCTAATAATTTATTGTGTGATAAAATAATAATAATTTTCTGCATTGTTATTAATTTTTGACTGACACTAATTATGTCAAATCGACACTTGGAGTCCTGTAGTTATATTTAATTGAGTATCTCATTAGTGAGACTCTCATTCAATCAATAAATGAATTTCAAGTTTTCTTCCAAATCAAAGAATCTGAGGCCAAGAGTTTATTTTCAGTACTCAATGAACTCAATAGTATGTCATTACTTTCAAAAGAATATTAATTGAGTGAAATTATATTCTTTTAAATGATTCAATCATTTTGTTTATTTGATTGGATAATATCACTCAACCATAATATAAAAGTAGTGGACAAACAGTGGAATCATTTTAGTCTGAGTTTACATTCGGTTTTAAAGTCTGAGAGAAAGGCAAACAATATTATGCTTTGACAGCAAATGTTGAACAGATCTCATGATTTCATAACTTTTTTTGCTTTGAAATACAAGTCTTACTATATTTGAATTTTTTCTTTTGTAAGACACAAAATGTGTGTCAAAAGTATTGCAATAATAAGAGTCAGACAAAAGAAACTCAAACTATAGACTCAAAACAAATTCTTGATATGTAAGCAAAGTTTAATCCAAAAATCTACGGTCCTTTCAGTGCAAAAACAGATTACTATGTAATGCAAGTTAGTGTCATTTCTGGCGCTCAAAACAGATAAAATATTTTTCTATGGAATACATTGGAATACATTGGAATACATACAAATCGCTTGAAAAGGAGGAAACTGTCACAAAAAGTATTGCGAAAACGAATTGACTTTTGCTTTCATACCAAATGGAAAAGTCTTAAGAAAATAAAATAAAATAAATTCATTGTAGAGATAAAAGATGAGAAAAACAAATATCTATTTATTATATTACTTTGCATAACACAAGTGGAACAGTGCGGAAGATTTTACTGACGTTAATGTAAATTGATTGGATCGCTGGGAATTGTTCTCTTGTTAAAAATTTTAGATTTCTTTTATTTTTCTCACTTGTGATCAATTTAAAAGAAAGGCCACAAATAAAATTTGTTTCGAGTATTAAAAAATAGCATCTCTTCACTTGAATTTACCCATTATTAAGAGAAGTCTACATTTTCGACAAATTTTTAAGCAATAAAATTGAGATTTCTCTCATTGTATTAATACTAGCTTGTTAAAATTGGACATTTTATCGTGGACTTTCAGAAGAGATCCAGCACAAACTTGGATGTTTGGAAAGGATAGCAGTCACTAATAGAGTTGATGTCTGTGCGCATCTGTGAACGCATGTCGTGAAGCTTGAGTTGAGTCCGCACCGAGACTTCGAGAGATCAAACACAGAATGATATTGTGCTCCAAATGAAGAACCAAATGAATACTTGAATTTTGTTAACAGATATGTTTCCACTGCGATGTCATATAGGATGCATTTGTTACAAAAAGTATCTGTGTAAATTATTATTTCAAATTAGTTCACTCTTTCTTCTATTTGGATACTGTCTCTCCACTTCTTCGGGTAAGTTTGTGCTTAAAGTTGATGATTGATCTCATTGTGATATACTTTATATGTTAACCATGCAATGTAATCAATTGTAATTTAGTTGAAAAAATCCCAGAAAATTCCAGTGACTCGACTAACCATTTCTTTCATTGCTTTCATCTGAAAATTCATTTGATTTGTGTGAGAGAGTCACTCAATAAGAGGAGAGGAGAGGAGAGGAGAGGAGAGGAGAGGAGGGAGGGAGGGTGAGAGAGAGAGAGAGAGAGAGAGAGAGAGAG
>JAQIXV010000878.1:0-15285 GCA_034700625.1 Tectocepheus velatus
GGTTAAATTCAATAATTTTGAGATCACTTCTGCAGACTTTAATCCCATCGATAACTGAATTATTAATTAAATTCAAAACATTTTCTATACTTTTATTGAACTCTTCCTGAATTGAACTCAAATTATCATTAATTTTAATGAATTCAATCAATTTATTCAACAAATATGAAGGCATTTTCACAAATAAAATATGAAAATAATTATATGTTAAATAAAATTGCGATAATCTAATTATAATCTAATTATTATATTTTTATAACATAAAAAGATTTACTTTAAATCAAACACTAAAAGCATTTAAAGTTTTGCCACAAAAATGCCATTCAATTAGATATTATATTAAACCAATTGTTTGCCAAAAGAGGTCAACACTAGAGTCGATGTAAACACAACTTTGCGCACAAAATAAGCGCCAAATCGTTAAAAGACTTGACTTTTAGTGACATTAAAAGCGCCAAAAAGTGTTCATTACTTTCACTCTAATTATTGTTCACAAGTATTGAGTTATTGTCCATTAATTGTCTGAAGATGTCTTCAAAACGCGACTCAATTATCAACTTTAGTGTCCGTAAGAGTTCGCGAACCACTAATAAAGTCAATTATAACGAAAAACTCATAAAAAGTAGTGTTTCTGAAACTGAGACAAAACCAAAGACTAAGTCAAAAGTCAGACCAAAATTGAATGAAACGAATGAACAAAACAAAAGCCAACGGAAGACAAGAGTCAGAAAAGAGGTCAACTGTGAAGACAATCGATTGGATGAAAATGAAGAGAAAGTGGAGTCGAGTCCCAACAAAATTAAGAAGACTTCAAATCCTTTTCCAAACGCTTTGTATTCAAAGACAAAACAATTGTTGAGTCCATCGGTTGTCGACTCAATCGTCGGCAGAGACTCCGAATGCAAACGAATCGAGGAATGGGTCGGATCTTGTCTTAAGACCAGAAGAGCGGCCAGTCTTTACATATCGGGTTCCGCCGGAACTGGAAAGACATTGTCTGTGACTCACGTTTTGAATCAAATGAAACAATGGTTTGATTTTAAGTTAATTACCATTAATTGTATGGCATTTCGAAATTCAAACTCAATTTATAGTAAAATATTGAGTGAAATGAAAGACAAAAAGTTTTCAAAACAAACCAATTGTTTGCAAACAATCAATGATTTACTGATTGACCCGAAGTCCGATCAAATGATTGTCTTAATTCTGGACGAATTGGATCAGTTGGACACTAAAAGTCACGACATTCTCAACACTATATTCTTGTGGACCAAACACTCGAGAAGTCGACTGATTTTGATTGGAATCGCCAACGCATTGGACTTAACCACAAGAATCCTCTCCCGAATCAAAGCATTGAATTTATCGAATGTCGAAGAAATGCATTTCATTCCATACAATACTCAACAAATCGTTTCAATAATCGAAGACCGCATTCGCAGAGCATCTGACGAAAGGAATGTTGTCTTCAGTCAGTCGGCCATTCAGTTATGCGCCCGAAAGATAGGGTCCTGTAGTGGAGACATCAGGAAAGCTCTTGACGTCTGCCGAAGAGCTCTCGATTTGATTGAAACAAACGACTCGAGTGTTCTTCCATTGAAGGCCTCGAATGACGACGGATTCAATTTGGGTTCCCCTAAGAAGAGTGACCCCAAAAGTAGCGGCAAATGTGTAGACGTTCCCCAAATAATGTCAGTTCTTAATCAGGTTTATGGAAACAAATTGGAAACGGAGTCCAAAAGATTTTTGCCATTCAATCAACAAATCATTTTATGCGCTCTTCTCTTGTCATCAAAATATAAGAACCAAAAAGAAGTGAAGTTAAGTGAATGCCATCAGATATTTGTCAACATTTGTTCCAAACGTGGCTTCAGTTATAACGGCAAAAACGAAGGGGAGTTCCTCAGTATGTGTCAACTCTTAGAAGATTACGGTTTCGTTTCGATTAAGAGATTCAATCAAAACATCCGAAACTCGAAACTTTCGCTTCGAGTCGACGACCAAGAGATCGAACACTCCTTAAGTGACACTCAATTACTTAACTCTATTTTAAAACAATCGACGACTTATTTGTCTTAAGATTTTGACCACAATTTTAATCCAATTCTTTAAAGCATTTAAATTATTTTTAATTCAATTTTAAACTGAATTTTAATAAAAAGAATTTTCAAAACTATTTCTTAATTTGGTGAGAATGTCCATGGTGTAATAGTGTTTCAAAGTTATTTAATTGCTAGTTGACTGATAATTGTTTGATAGTTGATTGCCAGTTGAATCCAAGTAAAATATATTAAATTAAATGAGAGCACAGTTTCTCTTTTATATCATTATTTGTTTAATGAAAACAAACGAATAAAAAAAATTAATAGAAATCGGATTAATATTAACAATAAATGAAAGCTTTGTTTCAATTATTAGTTTATGATTTTGGGATAAAAATAAGAGAATTTTAGCGAAATATATAAAAAGTTTAAATTATTATCAGAAAAATGGAAATTATGTTTAAAACTATTGTCAATGATTTGATACATTCGTTATTGAATTTATTGTAAATTTATTTTTCAATATATAAATAAAACCGAATGAAACCGATTATAATGAAAGCGATTGAGACCTATAACTAATTTATACTGAATTCCATTTCAAGACTAATTTGAAAATTGTCTTAAAAATAATAAATAAACTTGCTCAAAACAGCTGACAACAGGTTCCAGATTGTCGTCGACATTATTCTTATTGCTGGACATCTGTTTCAATGAGTTTTTTTTGATAATAATTTCATAACAAAACCAAACAATTCCTAAGAAGTGCTATTTTGATGCAAAACATACTAAAAGTTATAGAAATTGAGTCTAAATTTGATATAATGTTAAAGAAAACGTCAGAAATATTAGAAATCAAAAGACTTATTGACAAACATTTGAGTTGATCTCCAATCATAACAGAAGTGTTCCAAAAATATAATCGTATGAATTGATTGCAGGCATTAATTGTATAATAAATCCATTATTTTATGAATCAAAAGATTTTAAAAATAGGATATAAGAGAGAAATACTGAAAGTCTTCCCACTTTTGCGCGTTATATACAAATAAAAACAATTAATTTATAAATGATTTGAGTCTCACATCGCAAACGGATTGTGTGTTTGCGTCGGTTGAGGAAAACTTGTGGCAAAAGAAGTCATTACAGTATTGTTTGCCGTTTGTTGTAATTGAATCACTGGTTGAACACTTGATGTCGACTCAAATGGAGCACTGAATTGGTTTTGAGCTCTCAATTGATTTATTGTCGGCGGAGGGGGTTTTGCCGCTTGAAATGGATTACTCAACGATGGGGTCGTCGGTGCGAACGGATTGCCTCCCAAAGGCAGTACTGCTAACAATCAAAACAATTTTCTATTAAAACATTTTCTTAATTCAAAAATAATTTTTACGAAATTCTTATTTTCATAATAATTGAGAATTTAGTTTCAAATTAAATTCAAATAAGTGAGTGTCGGGTCATTTCTTTTCAAGTAAAGCCAATTATTGTCAAAATGAGAGTAATCTACCATGATAGTTATTGTGTTAGTTATAGTGGTTTAACAAGTTATTTGATTTTTGTTTAGACTGTCGAAGAACTAAATATTTTGCCGAAATTTTAGTGAAAAAAATGTCAGACCTGTAGTAGTTTTAGTGGAGACGAGAGCGTCTAAATTGACCAAGTTAGAATTGGCCCCCAAAAAGTTTTCTGGAGTTTTCCGAATCTCATTCATTGGCGACCCATTCCTTGGACTCATAGTCACTAAAGGAATATGAAATCAATTAATATTCAAAATATATTGAGAGGTGAGTGAGAGGTAATACCCGGACTCGTAATGTTTGACCCGTTATCACAATTGATTGAAGGACTCCATGGATCCAAATTAGTTGGTGTTGTGGTCAGACTAGAAGTCCAGGGATCGTTTTGGGCTGACATCGGACGCGATTGATTCATTTCTGTGGTCCAGGGATCGCCTCCCGCTCTGTTATCAATAGTAGGCGCACTCATAGCCTGAGGTGTCGGTACACTCCAGGGGTCCTTCACTTTATGGGTTTGTATCGGAGGAGATATAACTCCATTTCCAGTAAAAACAGGACTCATTTTATTGTTATTCAAAGGTTGACCCCAAGGGTCAGTTGGCAATGAGGGGACATTCGGAGCCATATTAAGACTCAAGAGTTCGTCTACAGCCGAGCGCTTCTCCCCCATTGCTTTAAGGGCTTTATTCTTCTCACTCTCTGTGAGCGCGAGTTGTAGTCTGAGGTCATCGTTCTTACGAAGTCTCTCCTCCTGTTCGGCCTCTTCTTTACTCATAGCTAACGCCAACTGCAACTGTAATTCTTCTTCTCCGAGAGTCTGCGGCCGAGCGTTCTCTAAGTCTGAACCGAGAGGGGGCCGGGAAGAGGCGCCCAAAGATGTGTCACCGGATGACGAAAGGGATTCGTGATAACTGGACGACGACTTCGGAAGAGTTTCGCCGACATTACCGGTGTTTCCCATATAAGACATGGACTGAGCGAACCGTTCCTTTGCTTTAAGAGCGCGCGTCCTCTCGTTCTTTAATTTTTCATCGTCTTTGAGGAGAGCCACTAAAAGTTTAGACTTTTCCCTGACATTCATTCCCTGGTCTTTATTTTCTTCAATATATTGGAAGTCCTTAAGTGTTTGAATTGCGAATATATTTTCTCTGCACTGTTGGGCAACTTTCTCACTACCAGTTTTGATCAGGTATTCCAAAAGGACGAGGGCTTTGTAGACATGTCTCCAATTTTTACCATGGTCGTTCAAACGCTTCCAAACCATTTGCATTATTTCAGAAAAGGCCACCACATTATAGGTCAGGTCTGCGATCTCTGACATTAAAGTACTGGACGGACCCCACGGGTCGTTGGAAGTGGCCTCTCGTACCTTCACCTGTGCGTCAGAATAGTTCTTCACCACATTCTTCATATTACGACTCAATCCCTTTACGTTAATCATCGTTCAGATTAACTGTCGATTAATTATAATATTATTCAAAATTAATTCAAAACAATAGTAAAACAAATATTATATTAAATTTCAAAAAATTTCAATCAAATGAATCGAAACTCTTTTTAAACTTTTATTTAATAAATAAA
This sequence comes from Tectocepheus velatus, assembly GCA_034700625.1. Taxonomy (NCBI): domain Eukaryota; kingdom Metazoa; phylum Arthropoda; class Arachnida; order Sarcoptiformes; family Tectocepheidae; genus Tectocepheus; species Tectocepheus velatus. The sequence goes on from JAQIXV010000878.1 coordinate 5,144, forward strand.
TTCATTAGTTTTGGAAACTTTTTAAGAAACTTAAAGATGAGTTTTATTACTCACATATCATATGATTATAAAATATTTTTATATTATTTGAATTATAGGTCAAAGAAACGCAACGTTTAAAACCTATCTATAAATTAGTTGTTTTGCAATAATTTATGATAAAAAGCACTGAAAAGTGGAGACAAAACGAAACGCTAAATGTTTTTATTCAACAAATTATAGTTATGTCGAAAAGAGTTCACAAATGACTCAAAGCCTACAAAAGCTTTTAATTGAAACTAAGGTCTAATGTTTTGAATGTCAAAAATTTTAAACTGTTTGACAATCACTTAATAATTAACTGATTAAAGACTATTCACAGCAAAGACTTGAATTGAATCAATAAAATATATATGAGATATAAGTTTAGAGACAATTAACACAAAATAAGTGCTGATTCACTTGAAATCGCGTCAACCCTTCAAACCCTTCAAAATTCAAACTTAACTTTCAATACAATAGAAGTCATTAACTAATTGCTAATCAATTGAATGTCATTTAATGTGGAAAACGACAAAAATAATGAACTAATGCTTAGCTTTAATCAAATTTTTAAAAATCAATACAATTATGACAATTGAATCAATGTTTAAATTTATAGTAATTTAAGTAAATAGAGTCGGAGTCGGACTTAAACAAAGACTTACCACAAAATTCAACACTAAATGCAAATGAATTTGAAGTAACAAATAATTAAAAACAATGAAAATAACAGCAATTTTATTGCATTAGAAGTAAGTAATTAAAAGTCAAAAATGACTCTAAAAATAATGTAAACAATTGAGAGATCACTCGATTTAATGCATCGAAAATACAATAAATGGAGACTCACTTCATATCCACTCAAAACTCTTTTCATCAATGAATTGTAATTGTCGTTAGAGGTGTTCACAGCCGGCACTCATGTCGAGTGCAATCATATGTTTTTCTATGAATCAAACTTTTCTCAATAGAATTGAACTGAGAAAGGAATTGAGTTGCGGACAAATTGGGAAAGACCAAGATCATATCTAAATAAATTAACTCAACTGTTGCGAACATATTATTGAAATGTTAGACGACGTGAAGCACATAATTTTGGTGCTTTCGGGCAAAGGAGGTGTCGGTAAGAGTACTGTGAGCACACAATTAGCTCTTACTTTGGCTCATCTCAATCAACGGGTATTCATACAATTGACAGACGATTCACAATTACTTTCAATTTAATGCTTATTTGTGATAATCACTCAATAGGTCGGACTTTTAGACATAGACTTATGCGGTCCGAGTATTCCTCGAATGCTTGGCGTTGAAGACTCTGACGTCCAGCAAACCTCAGAGGGGTATAAACGTTATGGTTATCAATAGTTTCTAATTATGTCTCACAAAAAGTTGGCTTCCAATCGAAGTCGAAGGCTGTCCTAATCTCCATCTAATGTCAATCGGTTTCCTATTGAAAGGGAAGGATAGCGCTGTTATTTGGAGGGGACCGAAGAAAAATGCAATGATTCGACAGTTCCTGACTGATGTTTGTTGGGGTTCATTAGATTATTTGATAATAGACACCCCTCCCGGCACTTCTGACGAACACATTTCTGTTGTTGAGTGTCTCAAAGAGACGAAAGTTCCCGACGGAGCTATTCTTGTGACCACTCCTCAGGTTTTAATTTTTTAATGAATTTTATTCTAAAATTAATTAATTTTTAATCTATTGTTAGGCCGTCTCTGTTGGAGACGTTCGCCGAGAGATAACATTCTGTCGAAAGGCAAACATCAATATATTGGGAATAATTGAAAATATGAGTGGATATGTCTGTCCTCATTGTTCGGTAAGTCCTGTCTTTTTATGGCGACTATTCATCATATGATATACTGAAGGAATGTACAAATATATTCTCGAGCGGTGGCGGACAGTCTTTGGCTCAATTGGCGAACATTCCGTTTTTGACTCAAATCCCAATCGAACCAAAATTAGGCGAATGTACTGACGATGGCATAGATTTCATAAAAAACTTTAAGTCTTCAGAAACGGCTCAAAGGTTTGAGAGTTTGGCAAAAAATCTTTTAATTGAATAATTAATTTGATTTTAATTAAAATAATAATAAAAAAGATTTATTACATCAAATAATTTTATTATTATTAATGATTTATCGAACACTTTATGTATAAATAGTTTAATGAATTTGAGGCACTATTTCAACCCTAAAACTAAAACAATAATCCGATTCTTGGCTTTAAATGCATTAAAAACTAAAATAATATGAAATTAATTTAAATTAATTTGAAATCGTTTTGATGTGACTATCAATTGATTGATTGGTTTATTATCCGAAACCGATTTTCTCTCATTTCGGGGAACTATTCGTTGCTTTCATTAAACGAATGATAAAAAGTCCGACAATAGTGAGAGTAGCGAAACCCACTCCGGCTCTTATCCATGCATTTGTGTCGTGTGGAAGACACTGCTGTATAGTACTGTCAATACAAATAATTATTACAAATATTGTAACTCTTTTCAAAAATATGGTCAAAGTTTGAGGATTGATGCCATTCACGAGTCCTTCGAAAGAGTTGACTCACGAATCGAATCAATTCTCAATTCAATTAAAAAAAATGATTTCAAAAATATTACTCTAAATGTTGTGAAATCCATGACTGCGTCGGACGCATGAGAAGGACGTGAACCAGTCGTCTAAGGTTAGGATAAGCAGCCATTGTCGCCAACTTTACGTATACTTCTTTGAGAAGTTCCTCTCTATTGACACTAAAATTGGTAATCGGCGGCAGTTTATACTTAGCACAGAATTCTTCGGGTTGTAGAGCGTAGTACTGTTTGACTGATGGCTCGTCACTCTTCGCCGCCACCACAAGAATCGGCAGTTTTGTGTTCTGAAGACACTTCTATATGACATAACCCGAAGACAATTAATATATGATTTGAGTGAAACTCAATGATTACCAAAAAACTTGTGGCGATATATTCGAAAGACTTTGGATCAGTTGAGTCATACATCAGACACGAAACATCACACATTAGTTCCGGTTCAGTCAGACTGTCGTTAAGACTTAAAATATCTATTTCTCTGATCTAAGGTTAAAAACATTATAATTTTGAGAAAAAATAAGGGAAAGGGCTTACAATCAAATATTTTGTTTGTCCATAAATTTGAACCGTATTCACCACATAATTGGCAAAAGAATTCTTCGTATTTGTATTGGATTTGACTTTAGTTTGTGATAAACTTTTTCCGAGAAAGCCTTTCATGAAAGAGCTCTTTCCCGCCCCTTGAGGTCCCACCAAATGGCACGAAAACACATTACGACTGGTCTGTCGTTTCTGCAGATCTATTCGTTTATCTCTCGTCACTGAAAATATTTATAATTTTTAATGTTTTCAATGTTTTCATTTGACAATAAGAGAGGTCTCAAAAGTTGATATCTTATTCTAAGTGAAAATCTTAATAAAAATCAATACCACAAACAGAAGATAATTGATTTTCTTCTGGCGGTGATATGTATCCAAAATATGCCAAATATTCAAATAGTTGTCTGACATCTATGGCTGTTATCAAACTGTTTCGAAAAATTCATTATTAAATCGAAGAATAAAAAGAGTGAATAACTTGCGTCCAAAGGGAGAGATATCCCTGAAGTGTGAGCCATCCCTTATCATTGCAGTGAACGACTTCACTCAGATCTTCGTTCACCCAAACGGGTATTCTTTCGCAAACACTGAAGAGATTTTGTAATTCGTTGGGAGAGAGGGCCCCGTCTTTGTCTTTATCGTATTTGTGGAACAACTGCTTTAAGAAGTCATAGCCCTGAGCCGTCAATTCAGTGCTTGAACCAAAAGGAACCTCCAGTGGAGGCTTCAGGTAGTGATCGCTGAGAGTCACAGAATCGTCGTAACCATACTTTCTGAGGACAGTCCACGTCGTCTCGTGTCTACCCCTTTGAATGAATAACGTGTGAAGAAATAAAAAGCCGGAGAGAGTCAGAGCGTCGTCAAAGACTCCGTCGGCAATACTTCGTTTAACAATATTCTTCACGTCATCCAAAGCTTGGGGTTGTAGTGGAGTATCGAAACAACGCCTTTGGAATCGATTGAGTTCGTGATCGTTAAGGACTCCGTCGTTATCTAAATCACATAATCTGAAGATTCGTGTCAACCCTTTCCTACAATTTTCTGTTAACTAAACATTTAATAAATTATTGATTCGATTCTCAAACAAAATAATAATTAGACGAACGTCTCGTTCTTCGGGGGAATAGAGAGGAGCCGTCGGATGAAGAACTGCTTTCTGGGCGTAATAGAAGAGCTCCGATATATTCTTCAAACTCTTTGCTGAACACTATTTAACAATAATTTAATTAAAATTTGTTTTTAAATGATTTGAGTCCAGACCTCAACACAAGTTTCGACTTCAAAATATTGATTCATAATCGGAAGAACCACTTCTAAGGAACTGTATTCGACTAAATCTGCTTTATTTCCCACTAATTGTCATTCAAATCAAAATCAATATATTGTTTATAATGTCGATTCTGTCGAACCTAATACTACAGGAGTGCTGTGCTCTTCGCCCAATACGTCCCGAATCAATGGCAACCAATGACTTGTTATCTATTTTTAACGAAAACTCAAAATTGATTCAAATTTATTTGAATCCAAACCTTATCGATGGTGTCGTCGTCATCGACGGCATAAACAACGCAAATCACATTTGCTTTTTGAATCTCTTGGATGAGGACATCCCCCGTCTGTTCCTGAGCTGTGAACCAAATCATATAAATTATTGTCATTTTTCAAAGCAATTGAATAGATGTGACTCAAGACTCAAATAGCGGTCAATATTAACATAAAATAGAAGTAATTCCGTTAAAACTATTCAGTTTTGAGTCTATTTTTTGCAAATCATTCGAATCTATTCCAGGTTTTAGATATAAAGGTTAAGTGACAGGTCTTACCATTGATGGCATCGATTAAACATAAAACAAACAAAAATCAAAGAATTGGATCAATACCTGAATAATCAACGATTTGAGTGGCGATCCTCTCAGGTGTGACGTCCGCCGGAATTGTTATCTCTTCAGCTTTTGGCGGCACTTCGTCCGGGAATTCTTCGCTCACCAAAGAAAATATCAAAGAAGTCTTTCCAACGCCGGCTAAACATCAAATCCAATCAAAATATTATTTAATAATTCAATATATAATTGAATGCAAATTAAAAATATATTAAAAGATTAGAAAATAATTGAATACATTCTCCGACTAATAAAATGCGGACACAATTGACGGCTTTCTTTCCGTTTTGGTGAACCATTTGGTGAACCATTTTGTTGTCACTCATCGGAACCAATCATTACTTTAATTGTCAACTCTTTCTATGGGTTTTTCATTAAAATTTGTCCATAAAATCAAAGTTTGTTTTATTTCATTCAATTTATACACGTTTTGCATCAAATTGTCTTAAAATGATTAAAATTATTTAAATTAAATAAAATTTTATTGACTTTTAAGATAAAAATATGAGATTTGAGACTATTTTTTGTTCATTTGACTAATTATTAAATCAATTATTTGTAAAAATGAATTATTCACTAATTTTATTGAAAATTATATAATATTTTATTTTATTATTTATTTTGTTTTGAAAATAGATTTCATTTTTATTTTCAGTTGAATTTGATTTCATGTGACAAACATATTGAGTGACCTCTCGTTTCATACAAATTAACTAAACTCTGTTATAACGGTTACACAGAGGGACTCATTCCGGGACTAGAGATTTGATTTGGGATTTAGAGGCCGACACCGGAATTGTGTCACTCCTTGAGAGCATCAGTTCGTTTCGAATATGAGCTCTCGATTCCTCTCTTCAGTATTGACTTCACTCTTATTTCTGATCCAAAGAATATTCTTTTGCTCCAAATTATTGATTACAAGTGACGTCTATTTTGACACAAAATTAATAGTTTTAATCAGAATTCGATGACAAAAGGGTTTGTCATTAGAACTGTCAGTTTTGTCTGTCCTGTCATTGCTGTCAGACTTTCTCTTAAATTATAAGAAACAGAATCCAAATGAAAATGTAATTAATTTTCAGTTTCCAAAAAAATACATTAATTTGAGATAACTTTTCATATTTTGATTTCTCTGAGAAGATATAAATTGTAGCATGGTAATATACATTATCAAATCAGTCGTTCAAATCAATGCACTTTTATGTGGCTTAACAATTGAAAAGCTATTGACATACTGAGAAAATGTTAATAAAATTGTACTAGCTCAATACTAACTCATATTGACATTCTTGTTTTATTTGACTATCGATCAATTTGAGGAAAAAATTCTTTGAGAGTTGAGATAGAATTGAAGCCACTCTTAAGAAGATATTAAAAATAAAATCTATTTGAGTGACATTTAAAATCTGTATGTGAAAAGATAATATCAATGTGAATTGAGCAAGATGATCTATTTTATATATAAAAACAAAGAGTGATGCGAAAGTGGTGCCAAATATTCTCTACGTTTACAATGTTTTGAGTTGAGAGTAGAGGCAATTCAAGGTCTCCTTAATTGTGACAACAATCGAGTGATCGCTGGCAGAGACAGAGGCAGAGGCAGAGCTCTTATCTGTTCCCTCTTTTACTCTAAAATTGATCGCATCTCCATTTTAATCAATTACCGAAAATCTATTGCTTTCAATAATTAAATACCAATTGATTCTCAAATAATTGCATTTAAATTAAATTTTTAATTTATTTTCACTTATTTTAGTTATTTTTGACTGAAGTGATCAGAAGTCAAAAAAAACTATTTTTATTCAATCGATTATTCAATGAGTGTTCAAATGATTGAAATTAAGGATAGTTTTTGATTAATATGTGACAAGAGTTTGAATGTCATTTGATTGTCATTATTTTGATTAATAAAAATAGTAAAAGAATTTGACTCATATTCGGTCCAAATCTTAGACTTCATAAGAGTTTAGGGAAAAAATCATTGAATCGATCGGTCGGTAATATAACACTCTTTTGTGCTTTTGCTAAGTCGGCCCAAAATTGACGTCAAACTGACGCAAAGTAGGGGAGAGAGAGAGAGAGAGAGAGAGAGAGAGAGAGAGAGAGAGAGCTACAGAATTATACTCTACTATAGAATATATAGAATATTTTGGTTCTTATAGTAAACTATGATATGTTGTGCTGTATATATAGAATTGGTTGGTATAAGATTCGGTGTTCACTGTTGGCTGAGTAGGCAAATCGTATCAATACTACAATGAGATGAACTCAATAAAACAGTGCTCTTGATATTGATTATGAATGCAATTTAAAATTTGAGGTCTAATACATACACTTCCCAATAGTTGACATTAAATAAAATGAAACGATTAATTAATTTGAAATGAATTGTGCAGGAATCAAGTAAAAAAAGTGAATGGCCTAGTTTCAAACGAAAAATAGTTCCATTGAATGTCGAGGCAGTTATGAGGCAAATGGTAGGCAATAAAAGCTGTAAGTCTCGGCACAATTGGAATCATTCTTGCATTGGCTTCTGGTGTCGTTCACTACGGATGCGCTTCCTTATCATCATTACAACTATTGAACAATTATTATCCTGATATCAATTCTAGTCGTTATATATTTAAGATATTGTATAAAAACAACAATTTTTTTTAATTTCAATTATTTATAGAAACCGAATCGGAATTTAAAGCTTTCATTATTTTCTACTTTTGTATTCGTATTTTTCTATTGAATTCATTGATTTATTTCATTCATCAAAAATAATAATTCAACAAAAATTGTTAAAATATTGTTCAATAAGTTTGTCCATCATTTATCTGACAATTTAACCTTGCTTCTTCAAAGCCTAGTGATAGGTAAGTTAAAAGACAGATTTGTTTTGAATTTACTTTAAGTTTGCAATTATTTCTCAGTTTTGCTAAAATTGATTCCTTTTACCATTTTTTTCGTTCATAAAGTTTGAGAAAGCATTGAATCGATAGTTTTGTTAAACATTTAATAAATTATTTGTTAAAAATCTGACCTTTGAGTCAAATATAATTAAATGTTTTGATTTGATTGGAAAAAATGAGAAGAGAAATAACCGTCAATTGTATTACAAGTCTTCTTATTTTTCTGTTGACTTATTTGGGAGTCAAGACTTACTCCTCCAGTGATCCTCCCTTTGGACGCATCCCTTGAGAGAGTATATAGAAAACAGTGTCAAACCATTTGTATTTAATTTTGTTATTCTGTTCGCATATTTGCATCCCTTCCAAATTATTTGCCAACATTTCAGCTGTTGAACAGATAGATAGGGATAAGCTTTAAAAAAAATAGAGGGTATACCACTCGCAGGCGTTTTCCTACATAACTATACGTATTTTGAGTGCTGAGCAAAAAATGAATCGAAAATAGAAATCGAAAACTATATAAATGTAGAATCGCTTTAAGTCTTAAGAGTTTTTATTTTTAGTTAAATATATTTAGAATAAAAAATATGGACCTAAAAAGTCTTCCGTTAATTCATTTCATTTGAAAATTAAGTTTTTAATAATTATTTAATTTAAATAAATAACAAATAAATGAACTGAAGTTGTGTTTCATTCAATATATGAATACAATAATTAAATGAATGATAAAAATATGTCAAATGTTAAACTGAAATACAATAACCAAACGTCAAGTTATTTAAGAGTAGAACCATTTATTTACAACTTTTACACACAATGTTATGATTAATGTCTAACAATTCAGATTCAAGTAACAGAACAAATAATCCTGGTTATACTGATTCAGATTTTCAATGATTCCCAAGAATATATAAAATACAAATCATTACTCAGTGCAATAAAATTGGGGAAAAAATTGACCTCTAACTTAATAATTATTTTTTTAACCGAAACTTTTTATGACTGAAATGAATGTCTTCTCACTATCATTCACTAAATAGAAATGGAATAATTGAAAAGTTGTTTTGTTGATTGCAAGATCATATAATTGAATCAATTGATTTGAATATTGACTCAAAGTATTCAATGGTTGATATGTCACATGAATTTGTCTTATATTCAATAATATTCACAGTTATGGAACATTAGTAGAGATAGCGATATAATGAGTGATTTGGCTCTTTTCATGTCTACTGTTACTTCACTTATCAGTTTGTCCTTCAATTCAATATGACTTTTATTATCGCAATAATTAATCATAAATTTTATTTTCATTTAATCGGCAAAAATTTGTTTGACTTTCCAAAGAATTAGTTTTCGGACAATCTTTTATTTATTTGATTTTTTTTATCGATTCATAAAAAAAATAATTTTAATAAAAGTAACTGAAATTGTGTTGGTTTTAGAGTTTCTCGTTATGCATGACTTACGACCTTTCATTCCCTTCCCTCCCTTTCCCTTCTGTAAACACACATTCATTAGATCCTTATTAAGGCTGAGAGGATTTTGTTGAGATTTTCATCAATTTTGACAAACAGTTTGACATTAAGTATGAAAAACAACAAAATTCAGATCAAAATCAAATCAATTGATTTATGTGTGCATTCGTTTGATGACAAAATCAGAACAGAATAACAATTATTTTGTGTAAAAGAGTAGAATTATGTCTATTAAAGTGATTGTTCCGAAACTAAATTCAAGATATGTTTTATCAAAAGAAAAACTTTCGATTGAATTCATGTCATTCGTTGATAAGTGCCAGTCATTTGACAAACCGATGAGACAGCGATTCTTACATTTAATTTGCAATTTGTGTCGCTTTTATGGATAGTGTCTATAATTTAGAGAAAAAAAAGTATTATTTAATTTGTTTCCCAAATTCTCTGAACGTTTCATTAAAATACATTTTTCAATTCAATTTAACTTTCAATGAATTATATAATTTCATGAATTCTATTAATATTTCAATTTTTCATTTCATTGAAGCGAAAAATGAAACAAAATTCAGATAAAGCTTTTGTTACGAAATTATTAATTAACTTTTGTTTTTCGACCAAAATATCGAATTATTTGTCAAAACGGTTGACCCTCTATTCGCCGAATCCCAGTTCGCCGAATCCCTTATCGCAGAATACCTTATCACCGAAAAAATAATCGCCGAA
>JAQIXV010000879.1:0-15280 GCA_034700625.1 Tectocepheus velatus
TCGAAATGGTCTCAAATTAAGAGCAGTTATTTCGATATATGGATCGGTCTCTCGAAGGATCTCAATGGTAATAGGGGAGGAGATAAATGAGCAAGATCCTAATATTATTATTGAAATTTCCATTCTAGGTGATTTTATTTGGGAGGACGGCTCGGCCTTAGACTTTACTAATTGGGATCCGGACGAGAAAATTGTGTCGAAGACGACTGACCTGAACGACGACTCCGGGAGGAAATGCGTTGAAACCAAGTCGATTGACGGAATGTGGAGACAACAGCCCTGTTCTGGACTAGAAGTCAATTACTTCGTATGTGAGGGCAAAAAGATCTATGGCCTCAACTCTCAACAAGACTCCGGACACTCGAAGGGACTGTCCTCTGGCGGTAAGGCAGGCGTCGCATTCGGTGTAATCGGTGGAGTCATATTGTGCGGTGCTGTCGGCTATTTCGTCTACAATAAGTACCGGATTCCTGGTGCCAGATAAAAGCAATCATATTATTTATCAATTAATGTACATGCTCAAAATATTCCAAATAAATAACATTTAATTCAATTGATAATAATTTTGTTGCATTTTTCTATGATTTTTCTTTCTGATATGAGCTATGATGAGGTGATCCCAGATATTTAATCAGCAGAAAATTGACGTAGGGTAATTGCAATTTAAACAATATTATCGCTATTTTTTTGTACCGAAACTCAAATTCCTATTGAATTAGAAAAACAATAATTAATGTTAAATGACTTTCAATTGAAATATCAATTGTTTTGTTGTTTTTTTCACTTTTAATAAAAAGTTTATTTGAGATCAGATTTGAATTTAGTTTCTCATTAAAAACGCCCATAAATTCTGAAACGTTTGTCCATTTAATAGGAAAGGTATCACCGAATTCGAGTTCATTACTTGAGCTTCCGTTTAGACAATGGGTTACAAAAGTTTTATTTTGTTTTGCATTCAAATCGTTATTCTATTGAATGTGAGTGAGGGTCAACGACGACTACCCCCTCTGTTACCCCCTCGACTCCCAATTAGAATTACACTTCCACACATATTGACACTCCCACCCAGGCCAACTCAACCTCCTTTTGTGGTTCCTCGTAAGTAATAGTGCAATATTGCAATTGATCAGGGTTAATACTTGTATTATCAAATTATTCCAGCATTCACTCCGTGCACCCAATTCACCAGGCCAAATGAGTACTGGGTAACTTTTGTTGACCAAAACGTGTCAAGCCCCTACTGCTATTTATACCCGAACTCGTCGAGTCGTTCGGGCAGTTGGCACGAGGCTTATGACAATTGCCGCAAAAAGGGGGCGACACTCGTCTCAATACATAACTTCCGCACGAATTACATTTTGACGCATCCCTTAAAACTGACAGTTGGACTGATAAGCGTTTATTGGACGGGTCTCACCTCTTTGAACGGCAAAAAGGGAGTATACAAGTGGTCAGATAACACACCCGTTCAATACACACCCTGGGCACTCACCACATCCAGCGGTGTTCCTCTCCCAAGGAACCGTCTGGACCTAGGTATGTTCAACGGTGAGTTTGGAGAATGGCTTTAATCAATAAATTTAATCCCAAATAGGAAGGTGTGTCTCAACACGAATGGCGGCGCAGAACTCTGTTTACAGAAACTATTACAATAACACCGGACTCTACTTTAAAGACGACTGTAATCTCAATCACCTCTACATCTGCCAGAAAAGAGTCGGACCGGTTCCCACTCTTCCACCACTACCGACAGGTGGCTGTCCATCAGGTACTGAAATATCTAATTTATAATTCAATCGAATAATTTTTTATTCTGTGCCGAAAGGCTGGTATAAGGGGAACCAGAAGTGCGTCAGATATTTTAATAAGACTTTGACATATGAGCAAGCTAAACAAACTTGCGCACAATTTGGCGCAGGACAGGGAGACATCCTGTCGATACATACCCAACGAGAACAGGACTTCGTTACGGCGCTGACCGCCGGCCAGAAACCAATGCCTTGGATTGGATTCAATCACCCACAGCCGGGCATTGCGTAAGTACCTTGATCAATTTGACCATATTATCACCAAGAACTTTTTTTCAATAGTTGGGCATGGTCAGATAACTCCCCCATAACATATACCAATTGGGGTGTTCAGCCCCCAGTCTATTATTACACGAATAAGAGCTGTGCGATTGTTGTCACAGATTCATCCCAACCGGGAAAGTGGCTGAAAGTCAACTGCACTGAAAAACACGGAGTTATCTGTCAAATGAATCAGGGTAAAAATTCCAGGCATATTTTAAAGGCTAAATTTTAAAAATATTATCTTATTAATTTGAACAGATGCCAGTATCCCAGGTGGAACCAACCTTTTTGCTAAGAAGTGCAATATATCTGGTTTCCAGACTTACATTGGATACAGAAACTCGTGCTACAAATTTATGAACATGAGCAAGCTAAATTACCAAGATGCTGAAAACCAATGCAAGAGTCAGGGAACGGGTGCTCACCTGCTTTCAATCACCGATGCATTCGAACAGGGATTCATAAATCACTTTTTGGGACAAATGGCTAAAAGTGGCGCCTACCTCATTGGCCTCCAGTCTAAGGGACTGTCAGACACTAACGACACTCAACTGTTCGAGTGGTCAGACGGTTGGCCCATATATTACACCAATTGGATGAAGAATGAGCCTCGACTGACGCGCACACCACAAGACCAGTGCGTTGTACTTATGAACAACGCAAATTTACCAAGAACATGGAAAACAGTTAACTGCAGCACACCCTTACACTATATTTGCAAAGTGACCAGTTTACCCGTACCGGGGAAAAGTGGACCGACGAACGGTGTCTGTCCTAAACTTAATGGATATACAGACAAATCCCTGGAATGGGTTAACCTTCACAAAGGGTCGCAGTATTGCTATTGGTTTAGTACTGAGCGAATGGGACTACAGGGAAGTACAGGCATACAGTCGAGGGCCGACGCCTCCTTCAACTGTCGCAGTCGTAACGGAACACTGGTTTCGCTTCACTCGATTCACGACTCTATGATAATTAGGTCCAAACTTTTGACAAACAAAAACTTCGCCAAAAACTACTACTACGGGACGTGGATAGGGCTGACACGAGGTCCCGAGGGTCAGTTAGACCATCAAGAAAACTGAAAAAGAATATAGCTAATTCTCTAATTTTAATAACCTAGGTGTTTTAATGTGGGAGGACGGATCACCAATTGATTACAGCAATTGGGCACCGGATCAGAGGGTGATCAACGCTAGTAGTTTGAATGATAATAGTGGTCATGTTTGTGTCGAGATGACTTATGATTCAACTTGGAAAATGGCCGCCTGTTCTGGAAATAAGCGAGATTACTTTGTATGTCAGGTCAGAAAACAATTCGCCCCCACCTCTAGTGATGGCAAACATGGCGGACGGACGGCTGTTATAGTGTTGGGAGTGCTGTTCGGTGTGGGGGCTCTTGTGGGCGTTGGTGTGTATATCGTTAAGAGGACGGGAGGAGTGCCACAAATGACCAATTTTGACAACCCTTTGAGTCGCAACCAGAGAGGAACGGGTATTAAACCTCAGACATTGAATAACACCGCCGCTAATGATCTGACAAACTCTGGTAATGACAGCCCTTTTGGTAACAAATCACTTAATGATTGAAAAAAACATAAAATATTTTAATAATCTTTTTATAATAAACTTTTATACGATTTTATGAATAATTCACATAAAATAAATGAACAAGTATACAATTTTTGAAATTATTTAAAAAAACCAAATATCAGATACAGATAACCTCAAATAAGTTCCAATTCAGCGATAACCAAGATTAAAATATGCTCAATTCTTCACACATATATTTGATAGGAATTGGGTTTATTTTTTATTAGAGTTTGAGGTCATTCCTCATCGAGTGCTCGTATGAGTTGAGATATCTTTTCGCCAACGAATTTAGCGAAATCAGGCGGACCTCCATTATCCCAATTGCCGTCTAAACAATAATCGTTGAAATATTTTTAAATTTAAATCGCTTAAAACAATGAGAAAGGCTCACCTTTCCAGAAACTACCAATGAAGTTCATCCAAGCAGTGAATCTCCTGGACATACTTCCACCTCTTCCTTGTCGAGTAGGCGGGTAGTTCTCGGCCTCCTCTTCTTCCTGAGCGGCATTTGGACTAAAGGGTCGGCCTTCACGATAAAAAAAAGGTAAATTTAGTTCCAAAAAAGATCTTGCTCACATTCAACCACAAAGCAAATGCAGGCCAAGAGCACAATACATGAGAGTAAAACGAATTTCGAGTTCATCATTGCTTTCACTCAACACTTGATTATCGATTTCTTGGAAAATATATAATGAATTGATTTTAATCAGAAATATAAGTCTTTTTATATAAGTTTTCGATAAAAGTACTAAAATGTTTGGAAACAAAAATAAGTCATTAAAAGTCAAAATCAATTGTTATTATCTTTTCAGACAAAACAAATCGCGTGTTGTCCTCATTTTTATCAATAATTATTGAGCAAGTTCATTGTCAACATTCACAGTTGATCATTAATCGAACTAAACCTTGATCACTTGAGGAAAGGCCTTCAAAAGTACTGAACACAAATCATCATTAATTGTCATTCAATTTGACTTTACTCAATAATTTTTTGAGCAAGTAAATAATTTACCCTTGTTATCTTGAACTTCAAATACAAAATTCCAATTCAAACAATTTATTTAATAATCATTTAATGATTAAATTTTAATCTTTTTATTTAATATAAACAAAAATTCAATGAAAAAAACCAAATAATAAATAGTATTACAAATGTTTTTGAAAATTTGAGGAAAGGTCTATTTCTTCTTCTTGCCATTCCACGTTTCATCTCTAGTCAACAATTGAATAAGCCTGGACACTTGATTTCCAATGAAACTAGCAAAGTTAGACGGTCCTCCGTTATCCCAATTACCCTCTTTTTAGGCAAAAAATTTGATTAAAACTTATTTTTCCGAACATTTCAAAGAGACATACCTTTGAAGAAACCCTGAACAAAGGTCATCCAATCTTGGAAGATGTTCTTGGGACCATTTGGACCTGACCCAGGCATAAATCCTGGGTACATACCGGGGTTTATTCCGGAAGGAGGGGAAACGAACTCTACTTCACTCTCACCTCCGGATTGCAGTCCATTTGGAGGAATATATTTACCTAAAAAATTGAATCAATTGATAATTCATTTGAAAAATTCAAACAAATTCCTAGGACTTACATTCAATTGCACAAATAACCAGGGTTATCGTCAATAAGAATGGTGTAAGTTTTAATTTAAAATACATTTTATTTGATATAAATTTTTATTTGAAGTTTGAGTAAAAAGGTTTTGGAATAATTTGAAGCAAATGTATATTCAATTCATCTTTTTATACAAAATTTGAGTCCAATCATTAATTATATTCTGGGAAACCCATTGAATAGGTGTTTGGCCAACCATTTCATCGATTAATTAAAATAATGGTTTAATTTTTATATTGCGTGCAATCGATTGGAAAACAATTGAATAGAAATTGACTTTCAATTGAAAAATCAATGAATAAATTAAACAGAAGTTCTCAGAAATGATCGATGAAATAGTTTCTCAGAATTAGAATTTGAAGTAAAGTCATTTTAAAACAGATGTAAGATCTCTTAGAAATGCACGCATTTAGCAAGTACAAATGCACTAATTAAAAATTTTGACTATGATTGAACCCGCATCTTCAGATTTAGCTAGCAAATTAAATGTCATTGTTTAATTTTGGTTCAATATTTTTCAAAACTTCAAAAATATTGGTAAAAATAATTAAAAACTGTAATGTATCTATTTGAAATGTTTTTGTATATAAATCTCTTATTGTATTAAAAATTAATTTTATTGTCGAAATTCAAAATGAAATTGATTAAAATGATCAAGCTAAATTAACCTTCCTTTTCCATACATAGGATTCATGTGAGTGGCAACCGCTGGCTTGAAGAGAGGGTTCTCATCGGTATTGCTCTAGATAATTTAAATAACAAGATAAATAAAACAAACAATGAGAATATAGACAAACCATTGATAGCTTGCTCTTTTCAACTTCAGCAAGGAACTTTTCGCACTCCTTCTTATCCTTATACCAAACAATGAGTCGGATCACAAGTATGACCAACAGTCCGATGAGAGCAGTGGTTAACGCAACCGATCCGACGACTATCGCAGTTTTGACTTGTTGAGGGCACTCCGGTTCCTCTTTTACTCTCACCAAAAGTTTTTTATCATAAGTATATTCGTAGTCAAAATTGATGGCACAGTCCTCACTATTGAAGTAAATACAAGTACGGGCGTTCTCTCTTTTATCTTAAAAAGTTCAAAGATTACAAAGAAATTTTAAAAATAATCATGGTAAACATTGTTGACATAACTTACCTAATTCTTCCACAGACATGAAATCAAAGTTGCACTGGTCATTGCACTCGACCGGTGAATACGTCCCCGACTTGAATACCTTACAATCGACGCAGTTCTCGAGTTCATTACACCGGCCCTCACAGCTCTGGTAGACACAAATACCAAGAGTCAAATATTTTCGTGAATTTAAATGAGACTCACAGCGCAGTCCTCACAGAACTGTCCGTAATATCCCTCATCGCAGCGACAGCTCCCGCACCGACACTCTCCACGTCCAGAGCATACGCTCTTAGACTTGTCGTCGTATATACAGCTGGCGTTGGATGTACTGCAGTCACACACCAGTCCAGTCCATCCGCTCTGAATATCGAAAGTTATAAATAAATGAGAAAACAATTGATACATACCATGCAATGGCACTCTCCGTCACAGCACATCCCTCTATGATGTCCACCACATGTCAGTCCACTTATATCTCGAGCGCAGGAAAAGGTATCGCATTCGCAGAGCCGACCGCTAATTACTTGAGTCGGATCCGGACGGTTATTACACTGACACTCACCGCACACGCAGTCACCCCTTCCAGAGCATAGAACACTGGAATTCAAATTCCTATTGAATAAAAATTCAATTGAGAGCTCAGGTATTTAAGTGGAATGACTTACTTTTTGCACAGATTCTGAAGGTCTTCCCTAATGTCGTCGCCATCGCACTGACACTTATCCCCAAACCTATTCTGATCACATTCGCAAACACCACAGGCGTGGGTCCCACCCTCTGAGCACTCGGTTGAATTGGGTTTAGCGTAGGGCTCGGCTTCACACTCGCAGCCACACATCACATGCAGTTCTATGACTGTGTACTCATCGATACCGATAGGGGTTATGACAAACGTCTCCCGACTATCGGCCGGACATTCAGTAACTTTGAGCTCAACCTCGAACTCAACAGTCTGTCCGACGCCTATGTTATGGCAGATATTCGTCTCTCTATTAGATCCGCCCAAACAGGAGGACATGTATCGGATTTGGACAGAATCTGATGAGTTGTCCCTCAGTTCTACTTTAGAGGTAATCTTTTTGAAGTTTTCTCCAATCAGTTCCACAATATTTGAGGAGTCATTCCTCAGCAGAGCGTTCGTAGACCCGGGTATGTGTTCACTCAGCTTCTGGTAATCATTGATCCATCGAATATCCATCGACTCAGGAGTTACGAAGATTATGTTTGTCTTGCTTTCGGTAATCGCTTTGTTTATCTGACCCAGAGATGGGTAGTCTTGAAACAGGGATTCCGTATAATAGCCATCAGTATTGAGATGACATTCCCCTACAAAAGTGACAATAAGTGAGGAAATCCTCTCAATTGAGGTAAAGATACCATCGTTTGGTTTAACAATTCCTCCAAGTTTTCCGTCGCCGGCGTAATGAAAGCCGGAATCAGTGGCGTATAGTATTATCTTTCGGGATAACGGCTTCCAATTGATCTGATCCTTGCAGACAATCACTTGCATAATGGCGTCGAACCCGCCCTCAGCGTTGTCTAAGTTACCGGACAGTGGTGTCGACTGTACCTCTTTGGCGAATTCAGTTATGTTTGCATTTAGTGGCAAATGGTTTTTGAAGCCATAGGGAGGCGCGCACTGAATCTGATCGATGCACGGGTTGGCCAGTTTTGCCTCAACCATATTGACGTATGGCATAACCACTTTGTCTATGAATGAGCCGAACCCCAAACGGAATGTCTTCGTTATGTTTCGCATGTTTTCGGCTGTAAATCAGTTTTTATTTTTATGGGAAATAATAAGTTTAAGAAAACTTTTTGTGAAAATCGTTAAAAACTGTAATCTTTTAATTAAATTACAATTTTCATCACTTTTCTAATAGAAAAATAAACTTTAAATTGATGGTTGTAACCCATATTTTCCAAGGTGTTATCTTACTAACTTTCCATTTTAAATTGAATTTCAAAAGTCGACTTAATCCTTTTTTCCTTGGTGTCTTTTTTAACATTGTAAATTAAAAACTGTAAATTTTAAATTGTATTATATTGTTTTACACAATTATCAAGTATTTAATTTTTATCTTGGTCAGACAGACCAATTAGTGTTTACGTCTGGCGTGTTTTGACTTTTTTCTCATTAACTTGCCTAAAATAATTTAAATTGGTTAAAATCATAATTTTTTCTAACCTTACTCAAATATAAATGTTCTGAGGATTTATTTAACTTTACTAGCTGTAATTTTTTAATTTCATGTCAACTTCACCTTAAAATGTCAACATTTTATAAATCAACTTGGATATCCAACTAACGTAAGAACAGTTACTATTGAAATTTAAACAAAACAACCCAGTTATTTTTGTTGTTGAAAAACTTACAAAGGCTGTCAGCAAGCTCAACCAGTTTTTCCTTATGCTCTTTCATAGAATAAGTCAAATCCATTAAGTAATACAAATCGATGGGATAGTCGAGTGCCTGCGAGTATTTAATACGGAACCTTTGAACATCATCTAGCTCATTCAATCAAAAATCATTTATTTTGAAACAAACAAAAATCAATTTCAATACTTTTCCTGATATGCAAATGAATTTTCTGTGGATGCAACTGAACTGGGCTCTCTGATGGGTCAATTTGAACATTATCCTGTTGAATTAAATTATCAGGCTTTATAATTATAAAACTATAGTCTATAATTATCTTGGTCATTCACCTTGACAATCTCTACAGAAGATGCCGGGTTTACAACTTCACTATCGGGACAACCATTAGCTAACAGGTTGTCATAGTAGTCACATCTTGACTTTGCCTTGCTAATATTGACCGAAGAGCACCATGCACATTGTGGTCGTGATATACAACTACTACAGTTCAGTGCCAGAGAACAAAATACATCTTTTGATGACTGATCAGAATTGATATCTTAGGAAAAGTTGATGGTTTTAATTGATAATTAAGATTATTAGCTTGCTCATTCTATAAAATAATTTTTTCTAAAGTTTAAGAAAGGGTACAAACCTTGAGCCGATTGGAAATGAATGAGTGAAATGACGATAAAAATTAATGTCAAACAGAGTTTCAAATTATTTAAGTATTTAATAGTTTCTGAAATGTTTTTAAAACTCATATTTTATTGGATTTTTGAGTTCAGAGCAAAACTTCAAAAAACATTTCAACACTTAATCACACATTTGTTTGATATGAGACAACAGTCCTCTGGTCTCGATTCTGAAGGAAAAACTGTTAATCCTATGCAAACACTCATATATTTGCAGCCATTGACTGAAACTCTTGAAAAAATTCAAAAATTGATTCAAAACAACAAATTAATCAAAATTTATGAATAATTGGATCAAAAATTTTCTCACAAAACAAATAAATAAATCAAAGATTTATTTGAAGTAAAATACAGTAGTTTTTCAACTGAAGTAAGAAATACATGAAAATTGGTTTTCAAACACAAAAACCAAACAAAAGTTTATTTAACTTTCGGTCGAAGTCTTTACTCTCCAATAGATTAGCGAAGACTACAACAACAAAGTATACGAGGAATGGAAGGAAAGGTAACTTTTATTTCTTTATGATAACACCTAATCAGAAGACCATAACAACCGCTGATTGTATGCCAATAATAAACCATTGAATTCAACGTTAAATACAATTTTGTTTATTCAATGAATTCATTGAAATAATTGAGTCTTTAGTCACATATCATGTATTGAAATCATATAACAGTTCAAAGACTAAACACATTTGTTGATGGATAATAGCCAAATGAGCATGCTTAGTTTATGAATCATAGACTGAAAAAATTGACTGGTTTAATTTAATATTCAATTACGAAATTATTTATGTAATTCAAAACTACAAACAAATTGATTCCGTTTAAAATGTTTTTCAAATGTTTTTATGAAATGAATATTTATTTTTCATTTGAATTACCTTTAGTTGCAAAACAAGAGCAAAGCTAATCAAATAATACAAAACAAGCAGAGTTAATTTTCTAATTGAGTATTATAATCAAGTACTTTTGACTTGTTCTAATAAAATCACCTTGGTTATTCATCTAGAACTCGCTGCCAGTGGACGAGGCGCTGAAGTAACTGAGCGATGAGTTCTCGCAATTAGTTATTGAACTGAAATCATCCAATTGTGGGAACAGTTGGCCGCAGATGTCCGAAGTTTTTTCGAGATCGTCACCGAAGAGGAACTCCTCCGTCGAGTCGAAAGTCTCAGAAAACAACTGTTGAATACTCTTTGAAAAAAAATTCAATAATTGAAAATCAATTCACAAAAAAAAACTTACATTTCGTTTCTTATTTGTTATACAAAAAGTGCAAATCGTTTTCGCAGTCAATGAACCGATCTTTGAATTTCTCAGACAAATATCATCCAGTTCTTCACCATTCAGACTGTGTTAGCAAGGTTATAATTGATAAATTTGAAAGCAACCATGGTCATTTTACATACATAGCATTCTTAACGTTATTCAAGTGTTTGATGTAAGAGACGGCCAGACGTAGGGTCTCTATTTTGGACAGCTTTCTGTCCGGCGGTTCCGTTGGGATCAGACTTCTTAACAGAGCGAAGGCATAATTGACTGACTCTGTTCTGTCCCTCTCCCGAGCGTTGGCCACTTGTCTCTGTCTGTTGAGGTCATACTTTCGCTCACCCTTTGACCGGAATGCAGACAACGGGTGGTTCTTAGCGTTCATTGTCTTCATTGATAGCAAACACTTTTTCAAATGAGATGAAAATCAGAGGCTTTCCCCTCAAAAGTGAGGAACGGGTGAAACACTACTAAGAAATTCGTTGAAATTCTTGATTGAAATCTAAAACAGTTCTCTCTCTTCAGAAAAACTTTTTTTGTGAATGAATTTCAAAAAACAGTTTAAAGAAATTCAGGACTTATTTGATGACAACTGAAAGACTGCGCCGAAAGACTACTAAATACCAGAGCGAAAGAGAGAGTGTCAGCACAGCATAAGTGGATCAGAGGTCAAGCTCTGTGTCTATCCATTACACCCACACTTATATTTCCTGTCCTAATGTGAGAACAAATTATTGTATCGATTGATAGTAACCCAAACACGTGCTCACAGTTTGATGGACAGCATATGGAGTGGCGTATAATCAAAAGGACAGGGATGGGGACAAACTGTAACTTTTTAATAAAGTTAGAAATACTAATCATTATATTAAAAAGTAATAACTCTTTTGTGAATATAACAAACAAACCGGTTTTTTCATAAACCAACTTGATAATTTTTATTAGACTTAACTCCGCCACTATTTTCTACGCTTTAGTGGACATTACGGCACAAGTATTTGAATTGACACTAATTTTGAGTCATAAGAAGCTGTGAATACATGTAATGATTAATTAGTTTCCGGTGCCGTCCCTCTGGTCTCTCGTCTTCAATGAAAATACTGAATAACTAAAGAAAATAAATAATCGGATCGACTGTCGGCACAGACTTGTCATCAGTTTATCATTTGTTGCGATAATTGTCCGCAAAATTGGTTTAAATGTTTTGAAAACAAAACTATTTATAACCAAATCTTAAATAACTCATAAATTAATTATAATTTCTATGCAAAGAACTAAGAACAATATACCTGATTGATAATTATCATGCTAGAAAAAATAATTTACCTAGATGTGACCAAGATCAATTGAAGAAAGGGGTTTGAAATTAAACTTTTTTGGAGAAATAGTTTTACGTCATTATTGTTGAGTCGATTACAATACACAACACATAATGCGTTAAAAGATATGAATTTTAACATTAATTTATAACAAAAACAGTGTCTTATCTGATATCATATGAATTCAATTGATTTGAATGTGTTTTTCAAAAAACGCCTCAAAAAACAAATCAAAACAAAAACTACTTTTAAATCAAATCTATAAAACTCTTAACATTTATTTCATTTGTGGCCAACACTGAAGACAACTTATCAGAGAAGACAATGGAATTGTGTCGCGAAGTCATCGACGGCTTATCACTACTGAAGACAAACAAAATGAGTGGACAACAGATGACAGAAGTGTTGAGACAATCAAAACAATTGCTGTTAAATAAGTCGACCGACGGATCAGATGAAGAGGTTTTGAATACCATCGAAGAAAAGCTCTTAAAACTGAGTGTCTGTTCATTGATTGTCGAATTGGTTAAACACAACAGCGGTTCCGATGCCATCGAATCGGTTCTCGAAGAATACGGACTCAAGTCTTCGGCGGACAACAAATTCAATGATAATTGTCTCCAATTAATCCAATTCTACAGAAGTGTTAGACAAGAGTTGAGACATAAACTGTTGGATCAGACTTTTGGTGAGCCGTTGCCGGCAGTAATCGACGCCCAATGGGAACAGTATTACCTCTTGAGGGCTGAGGACAGGGAGAAGATCAATGAAATCCAGTATTTAATTAAAATAAATTGCGATAAAAGTGTTGTCAATGAGGAGACAGACATCGCGAACGGTTCCCATGACTTGACATTTACCGCATCTTTGCCTCAGTTGCAGGACTTGTGCCATAAGTTAAGGGAATGTCGAAAATGTGTCGAAAAAGTACTGAAATAATCATTAGATTAGAGTTTAAGTCGAAATATATGCTAAATATTAGTCTATTTTTATATGTTTTCATAGATTTTTGTTAAGACTTTTTTTTTAAATAAATAATTTTTTTTCCAATAATTTTTGACTTAAAGTAATAAATCATTATTTAAGCGAATATTTCATTGAATTCACTAAAAAATTGTATATTTAGCGAAAAATTTGGTATAAATTCGTTTTAAATATATTTATAATAAATATATATTTAGTCGAAAATTACTATCGATTTGTATATAATAATAATTTTTAATTACGAAAACTAAACACAAATTAATTGAATTCTTGAGACATAAGCAATACTTCTGAAGGGAAGGGACTAATGGATAGAGTCATAGAAAAAATAATTTATTAAATAATAATTTGTAAACAAAATATAGTCTGAAAATAACGCAAAGAATTTATTTTAAAAGTCTTTTTGAGAGAAAGTGTTGAAGAAATCCAAACAAATTCTGTTCAGAGAAGTGAAGAAAAGTTGAGAACATTTTTAAAGACTTTTCAGACATTATTCAGAACTGAATTCAAAAACTTTAAAATATATTTAAACACAAATTTTTATAATAGACTTAAAGACTAAGCATTGGTTTCGTTGAATAAAAAAGTAATAATAATTTTATTGATTTTCGTTATAATTTCAAAATCATAAGTGAATTGTTTGAATGTCTCTCTAATTGACTGACTGTTTGTGCGTTTTTCAGGAAAACAGACCCAAAGTTTATACTCAGAAACGAAGAAAGAAATCAATAAATTTTTTTTAAAAAAAAGTAGTTCTCATTTGATATTATAGTTTGTCTTTTGATTCGTGCGATTCCTTCATTGCGACCTATTTTTAGGCTCAGAATAAATCTCATTGAAATTCATTATAAAAGTGAATAATTTCTTTGGAATAATTCAGTTTTGAGTCAAATTTTGTTTTTATTTCCTATTATTTAAAACTAAAATGAGTGAGGAATTAGTGACGGCCAGTGATGTGGCCAACAACGCTACGAATACAACACTGGCCTGGGCTCAGGAATGGCTGGGTTACTTGGCCCTAGGAATGTTCTCTATGGTCCTCTTCATACCAACCTTGGGTATCGTCGGGTTAATGGTTTGGGAGTACTTTTCAGACGAGGCCGAGAGGAAGGCCGAACGCTATAAGGAAATCGAGAATGTGGTAAGTTTTTACTCGACTAGTTTTGTTGACATCCAGCACATCATCACTATTTGATTTGGGGATTCAGATGAGGGAACGGTTTTCAGGTAAACAACAGCCAAACCCTAAAGAAGAAGAGCAACAGTTCTATGAGGAGGAAGAGGAAGAAGAAGAGGAAGATATGGACGAAACGGAACCGACAGAAACAGAGACACTCATAACAAAAAGGAAACCGAAGATAACGAAAGCCGAGGACTTCGACTGTATTTAACGAATTGATTCAATAATTAATTGAATATTTGTTTAATTTTTTGTGATTTTTAATGTGATTTACGAATCATTCGTTCAGTTCTTGTCTTTCAGTATTTAATGTCAAATAATTGTTATTAAAATTGATATTTCGATTTCACGATCAATAAGACCTGTCTTATCGACAAATCACTATCTATTTATTCAATCATCCGATTCTCATAACAACCGTATCTCTATTTTTTGAGATAAAACAATAATTGTTTGAAATGATTGACAAAAATATTCGCAATTATTTCAACTCAAAATTGATTACAAAAAATAACTTAATTTTAAATTAAATTTGAAAAATATTTTTAATTTTCACATTAGAGGTGAAAAAAAATTGTTCCTAGATTGAAATTTTTCAAATAAATAGTTATCCGAATTTTTGAATGAACCCATTCCTTAAATCACTTCTTATTGTGACGTCGATTGCGACCACAAATGTCTCGACTCAAAGACCCGTTCCTATAGATGAGTCGACAATGGGTTTGGGGCTCAACTGTCAATCAAGTGAAGCAGAAGTGGGGGGTTTCGTAACAGTGATGTCAAACATATCGTACACCTGTTGGGCTAAATTCGACTGTAAGTCCAAAAGCTGTGCACAACTGCCAGAACTGCTTTGGCTATTACCCCGACAACTGATAGAACACGAAATGATTTACGGACCCAACACTTCCAGAGTGTTCTTTAGCCAACAGCAGAGGTATTACATCAACGGACAGAATAATTATATCATCAAAAGTCAGATGAATATCACGGATGTCGGCGCCATTCATAATGGACTCTATGTGTTAAGTCATGACATGTTTGGCCAAAGTATTGT
>JAQIXV010000880.1:0-15267 GCA_034700625.1 Tectocepheus velatus
CATCGTTTGGTTTAATACAATTATATTGAATAGTTGTCCCGTTTTTGTAATAATTATATGAATTGTTGTACATTACGGAAGAATTACTGCCAATAACTGCGAAATTTGTTTGTTTATAGACCCCTGGTGTTCCACAACCAGATGATATAACTTGCAAGATTACACCTGAAATTATTATTAGAAATAATTGAAAAATGAAAACATGGAAAACATTAACCATGTTGCTTTTGTCTGACTCATTACTCGAGTTTCTATTTCAATGTATTGATCGAACAAATGATTCAAAAATTTTTTTATCCGGAAAAGTCATTTCCAGGATTTAACGGAGTTTTCGGGGAAATCAAACTTTTGGTTCGAAAATGTTTTGTAAAACTATTTAATAAAATTCAAATATTATTTGATTTTTTGAGTTATTCAAAATATATGTCATAAAATAGTGACACATAATTATCTGAGAATTACTCATTTATTGTATATATATATCTGCTTCATGATTTAGTATAAACAAGATCATTTAATGTTATTTAATGCCATTTAATTCAAATGTATTTCAATGTGTTATTTGATGAAAGATTGACAAAAGTCAAATAATTAAAAGTAATCTCTATTTTATATCTAAATTAAACAATTTCTTGACACACATACGAATTATCTTGCAATAAATGACTTTTTTCTATGTTGGGCCATGTATTGTGCATTACAAATTGTACATTGCTAATATTATTTGAAATTCAAATCATAATTAAGATGAATATCAATGAATTAAATAAAATCCGGATTTTTCTTATGATTCAAATGTATTTCAGTAATAAATAAAATAATAAACTCTCTTTTTTAATTGGTTTTCGGTTAATTACAAGGTGTAACTCAATTTTATGACAATAATAATAAAATAATTAATTTGAGTCACTTTTGATTCATCTCTTTTGAACTTCAATTTAATTTTGTTTATAGAACAACAATATTAATAGTAATCATAATTTTAAGAGTTTATGCTATCAAGATCAATTAATCTAAAAGGACCATCTCGTGCAGAATCTCATTGATGAATTATAACTTAAGCTAATTTATAACTTGGCTATTCTGATCAACTGTTTTCATGGCATAAATAAATAAATAATCCGATGATTAAAATGATGAGATATTTCATAGAAATTATTAATAGATTAATAGCTTCGAGGGATACGACAAATGAGAGGTGAAAACAATGAAAACAAAAATCGAATTATTTTTGTTCTGAAAGTATTCCTCATATATTCAAAGCCATTAAAATCTTACGAACGGCTGATTTGAATGCTTTCCATTCAAACATAAGTCAGATCTGAATCATTGAATAAACACTTGGCTAATCGAAATCAATCAATACCAAGGTGTTTCAGTTAAATTAATTCCATTTCATTTAAAAATCAACTAATTATTGAAAGAGTGAAATCTGAGTTCAAAATTTTTCCCATACTTTTCCAAAATGACTATTCATTGAAAAACTCAAATTGAAGTCCATTAATAAATTGTTATTATTAATAATATCTTGGTTACATCACTAATCACCTTATATACTACGATATTATAAAAACATTTTTCGGAAAATGTTTGAACAAAACGTGTAATAAAATTATTTATTATGTCTAACGATTGAAAACATGTCAAATAAACCAAAGCTCTATAACTACTGCCTAACAGTTCAGAGCAAATGTTTTTTTATCTGAAAAAATAAGAGTATTTTTCACTCTCTATCCTCAAAATTAGTAATAAAGCAATTAAAATAATTATGATCTATCAAGTTTTTATATGGAAATCAGTTCAATTGCTGTAATATCGCTGAATCAGTGATAAGAAAATATCAATTCATTCCATAAAATCTTATTTTAAAATAAAGTTTTGCCAAAAACCTAATTAACAGAAGAGTCTTGAGTTCTGTTTTGTGAGGTTTGAGTTCAAAATGAAATACTCGTCGAGTGTTTTGTGTCTCGCATTGACTTTAGTGGGGATTCATTGCAGACAATTGCCTAAAGACGACACTCCAATCACTGATGAAACCCAAGCGACCCAATATCTGTTGGACACTAATGTCCAACTCGCTGAACAGCTCAGAATTTACACCGAGGTACAATGGGAGTACGCCACCAATATCACTGATCAAACCTCTGCAGCTCAGGTAAGAAATGGGAATATCATTTAAGTTGAAGTTTGATGGATATATTTTGTCCTCAACTAAACGATCCAATTTGAAACCTAATCCAATCAAACATTGATTTGATAGATAGCGGCGACCAAAGCATTCAATGACTTTCAGAAACAACAGTCAGATGTGACAAAAGGGTACGACTGGACTAGCTTCACAGAATTTAATCAGAGACAGTTTGAAAAGTTATCAGTTATAGGAACGTCTGCACTCGACAAAGAAGACGAGGACCTGGTTTGTTGACATTCAACGATTGATTATTTTAATTAAAATTTTAATTTGAAGTACACTAAAGTTACGAACGATATGGAAACCATTTACAGCAGCGCTACCGCTTGTGTCGGAGGCAAATGTAACCTTCCATTGGACCCTGGTCATTGACCCATTCATTTCTGATTTTCTTATAATAATTAAAAGTTTTATTTAATAGATTTGGAGGATATTATGTCACAATCAACAGATTATGACGAACTCACAGAGGTTTGGGTCAATTGGAGGGAAGCCTCTGGAAAGAAGATGAGACAAGACTTCATCACTTACTACACTCTGGGCAACAAAGCGGCAACACTTAACAAACTGCCCAATAAACGTATCAATCAATTCATTTAAATCATTAATGGATTCAATGAATGATTTTGTGTTAAGAATTCGATACTTTGGACGACTTATGGCTGTTCCCGTGGGAAACCCCTGACATTAAGAACCAAACCGCAGACCTTTGGCAACAACTGAAGCCATTCTATGAGAAACTTCACGCATACGTCAGAATCAAACTCAAAGCTAAATATCCGGGAAAACTGCCCGAAGATGGGACAATACCCGCACATCTATTGGGGAATATGTGGGCACAACAGTGGAGTAATATTATGGCCAATACGGGACTCGATCCCTATCCCGATGTGGCGCCTATCGATGTATCGGCTGCTCTTCAAAGTCAGGTTTGAATTCTATTAAAAATAAGGTTTAATTGAATTAAAACTATTTAACAAATTTTTGAACAAATGTTCGACACTATAGGGAAAGACGGCATTAGATATGTTTGAGTTATCCGACAAATTCTTCGGTGATTTGGGTTTGGATAAAATGACACAAACTTTTTGGCAGAAATCAATTATTGTAAAGAGAAATGACACGATTATGGTTTGGTAAGTTACTTTCAATGATGACCTTGCTCAAATTATGACAAAACTTATTTATCCAATGAAGCCACGCCTCCGCCTGGGATTTCTATGGTTCAGAAGATTTTCGGTCAGTTTTTAATTTTTTTAAAATTTAATTTTCAATAAAATTCTGCACAGAATAAAACAGTGCACTGACATTAACATGGAAGATTTAATTACAATTCATCACGAAATGGGTCACATCGAGTACTTCATGCAATACAAGAATCAACCGACAGTTTATAGGGACGGCGCTAACCCGGGTATAACATCAGTTGAAAGAATCATTAATTAATTAACTTTGATATGAACGACAGGTTTTCACGAAGCGATTGGAGATCTGTTGGCTCTGTCTGTGTCTACACCTAAACATCTAAAGAAGATTGGCTTGCTCAATCTTACTGATGATGACGATGATATGATGACCAAAATCAATTTGAAATTTCAATTGAAAATGGCTCTGGATAAGGTGGCGTTCCTTCCGTTTGGATATCTTATGGATAAGTACAGGTGGGATGTCTTCTCAGGGGATGTCTCTTCAGCTGATTTGAACCGTCACTGGTGGCAAGTCAGAGGAGATTATCAGGGATTGTCACCCCCTGTCAAAAGAAGCGAGGAGGATTTTGATCCCGGGGCTAAATATCACATTCCAGCGAGTGTTGAATATATAAGGTTTGACAAGATTTTCATAATTCAATATTAAAACAAATGTTTTATGAATTTTTCAGATATTTTGCGTCACATATACTTCAGTTTCAATTTCACAAAACTTTATGCAATTTTACACAAAAATCAGAGAAGTTATACGAATGTGATATCGATGGCGATGTGGAGGCCGGAGCAGCGCTCAAGTATTCAATTGAATTCAATTTTGATAATTATTTCAATAAATTCATAAAACTTCAGAAAAATGTTACAAAAGGGGTCTTCAGAGAAATGGCCGCAACAGCTCATGGAGTTGACCGGAACCGATAAAATGGATGTCTCACCTCTTCTCGAATATTTTGAACCACTCATCGAATTCCTTGATGAAGAATTGGACAAGGCAGGCGAAAAACCAGGGTGGACTTTCAAAGGTATTTTTCACTGAGTTTTCAAATTTTGTTGAAAAAATTAATTGAAATCATTTCAAAAGTTGACGACTATTTCATCAGTACACCCGGATCAGCCATGAGCTCCATTATTGTTAACGTCTTTCCAATGATTATTTTATTATCAATTTCTTTAGTACTGATATAAACTTAAGTTGACATTAGTATTGCAAACATTACTCAATAAAATTAATTAATTTGTTGAAAAATATATATTTATTGAAAAGCAGTTTCTTTAAAAAGCAATTTATCTTGATCTTTATTTGGCATCAAAGTTGATGTCATGCAATAGTTGGGTCTTTTGAAAATCAAATGACTATTCAACTAACAGTCAAAATAATCAACAAATTATTCTATCGATTGAATTAAAGTTTAAGTTTATTTCAAAAAAGTTTATTCAAATCAAAGCAAACAAAAAATTAAAACTAAATTAAGTTTAAAATATAAAAATAATTTTGGTTTCAAAATACAACTAAAATGAAATAAAAACTTTAAATAATAAAAGTCAAGGTTGAACTCTCAATCAATTGTTTATTTCAATTTATTGATAAATCCTTCCAATGGAAAAGACTTGATGTGTGGCAGTCCTGGCCTCAGAATCATTGGATTCATTGGTCTAATAATTGAAATCTAATATAAAGTCATTAATTATTAATTATATATAAATATTATATATTTCCAGTAAAAGCAATAACTTTTTTCATTAATATGCGCGCATTCTAACAATTGTTGCATTTGCCTAGTTGCGTTTGCATTAATAGTTCAAATTCGATAACATTTGTTTTGTGTGTAGTTTTAAAAATAACTCAAATTTAATTATGGAAAATATTGAAAAAGTGTCATTAAATGAGCAAGATACTGACACTACCATAAAAGACAACAAAGTTAAAGACAGTTTTGAAAGCTTTGGTTTTGTTTCCATAAAAGTCTTCACAATTTTATTTGCATTTCTTTCTGTATTTGATTTCGTGTATTGTCTCGTAAAGGAAGGATTGGCTGAAAAATGGACAGAAGTCTTACCACTATTTATAATGAGTTGTTACCGAATACCGGGGTTTATATTCATAACATTTGTTTTAATGAAGTCTAAGTCAATTGGCTATAGTCTGGTTCTGTTATTCCTTTCCGTTTATTCATTTATGGAGATAACAGTCGTTTGGTATTCGTTTTTTGTCATCGATTACCACAAGAATATCATCGGTTTGAACGTCAATTTGATTTCACTATATTTCGACATAATTATGGCCTTCAGAACCTACTTAAAGATGAGATCCGATAAAGAAATTTCGATTGAGAGGTGTGTCCAACGAAATAAGAAACCGACAGAAAATGAAACTCTTGAGAAACAAAAGACAGAAAAACCGGATACAGAGAGGGATAGACTCACTTGTCTTCATTTTATGGAACAGAATTCATTGGCCTTCGCCGCTGTCGTCTCTATTTCTATAGCCGTCAGTTCGGGTCTGTCTTTGAGATGGATATCCAAAAAGGATTCGACAAATCTTATTGAATGGACTCAAAGAGACATAAAATATGTCGGATTTTTGGGCGAAATATTCTTAAGAATTCTGAGTTCTCTTATAATACCAATGATTGTCACGTCTCTGGTCTATGCTTTGGCCACAATGAAGATCAAACAGATGTATAAAATGGCGATCAGAATAACTGCCTATTATTTTGTGACCACTTTTTTGGCGGTTATTTTGGGAATAATTTTAGTATCAATCATAAGACCTGGTTATCACGGATCGCCTTTAGAGATAGATAGACCTCCCAATAGCGAAACCCAACCCATTATGGCTGATGTGATTATGGATCTGATTCGGTGACTGAACTTAATTTTATTATATATTTTGTAAACGATTTTATGGTTAACAGAAACTTCTTCACCGATAATATAATCGCCTCTTCATTCCAGTCATACAAAACAGAACTTAAAAACCCTAAAAACCTGTCCATCAATGAAACCGAGCGCTGGGAGATCACCGCTAAACACGTCAATCAAACCAATATAACGGGTCTTATATTAGTGGCCATTGTTTTTGGTATAGCCGTCAGTTTCATCTCAAAAGAGGCGAACCATTTGGTCGTTTTATTGTGTTTTCTCAATAGAATTGTCTTAAATATAACGGATTTTGTCATCAATTTGGCCTCAATTGGAGTCTTATTCTTGATTTTGCCTCAGATTTTAGCCATCGATGACATACCAGTCCTTTTCCAGAGAGTGGGTTTATTCACAGCAACAGTTCTCTTAGGTTTGGCTATTCATATGTTTGTGGTATTACCGCTCATTTACTTTGCAATGACCGGAAAGAACCCCTTCCGCTTCATGTTTAATATGATGTCCGCCATATGTCTGGCCTTTGGAACGTCATCTTCTGCGGCAACAATGCCTGTAATTATAGATCAAATTTTAAGTTGTTTTCAATTGAATTGATTTTGTTATTCAAAGACAACGATCAGGTGTTTAGAAGAATACAATTGTTTGGGCGATACTGTCATCCGGTTCTGCATCCCATTGGGCGCCACAATCAATATGGACGGCACTGCTCTTTACGAAGCCGTTGCCGCTATTTTCATCGCACAGTCTTTGGGCAAAGAGTTGAGTGCCGCACAACTCGTCATAATAAGCATTACCGCCACTCTGGCCAGTATTGGTGCCGCAGGAATACCTCAAGTGAGACAACTGTGCCTTTAAGGGTGATTTATATTAAACTTTTTAATTTAAAGGCCGGACTCATCACAATTGTCATTGTTTTAAATGCTTTGGGATTACCCAAAGAAGAGGCAGGAATTGTAATGATAGTGGACTGGCTTTTGGACCGCTTTCGGACTGTTGTTAATGTGATGGGAGACGCATACGGCGCCGGAATTGTCTATCATATGGTCGGAAATATTGGATCAAAAGATTAATAATATCTATAATTATAATACATATAATAATAATATCTATAATTCATAAATATTTTCATTAATTCATATTTTAATAGTCTTTTATTGCTTTCTATATTCATTGAAAATATCAATAAAAACTTCAAACAAATACATGTATTGTCAAAAAATTGGCTTAAAAATAAGCAAAATAGTTATATTGATTAAGACCTGAATATTCATTATAAATATAAATATTTGTTATTATATTTCAAAAAGTAATTAAAATTCATTTCGTGATTAATACTAATATAATTGGATTTATTTAAATAAAAACTTTGAGATATAATTACTTTAAATGATTTTATGTTTGCATTCAATATATTATATAACGTTCTATTAATAACTGTTCGGATGGGCTTATAGTTGTTTTTATGGATAAGTTATTCACTAAAAATCATATGATTTCATTTAAATGCTTATAAATTTATTGATAATATTATATAAATTTCAATAAATGTGTTTAAAATTTGGCGACACTTTTTAAATATTCTAATCTTGCTATCATTAAAATCGATTATAAGTTATAATTTATAACTTTAAAATTTTCTATTATTATCCGAAACACAAAATTTAATATTAAAATAATAATTTAATGACTTATTTGTCCTAGAATATTTCAATTAAAAATTCATGTGATGTTTTCATTTTTGATATCTATTATTAATCCAAATGTAATGTAATTATTAATATAATATGTTGTACTACAGGAGAACTAACTAAAGATAATTATTGCAAAACATTTATGAATTTCGAAATACTTTTTATTTGACTACAATTAAGGAAAGTTTTGAGTCGGAACTCACTTTTCAAACATAATTCAGGTTTCAGTCGAAGAAATAATATCTATTATTCAGAAGAAAGAGAAAAGATTATAAAAATTATCAAAAATGAGTTCCAATAAAATTAAAAGTTCACAAAATAATGTGAATATCGAAAGACAAAACGATTTCGACGAAGAGATAAGAAAATTATTCCATATATATTCAAAATATAATAAAATTAAATAATTAATGGCAAGATTTTTAATTTAATATTTAATGAGAAGATTAAATTAACCTTGCTAAAAAATCAATTCAATAGATTATGAGCAATTATATTTATTAAAGAATAATTGCTTAACGTTTGAAATGAAAACAAAATCTGTGTTTTATTTATTGAGTGAGTCTTAAAGATTGGTCTCAACTGAAGACAATTCTAAAGATTATCCAAAAGATTGAAGAAATTGAAATAAAATGAGTTTCAATAGATTTAAGAGTTCTGTAAATAAAGTGTATGTCGAGCGACAAAACCAAATGATTTTATCAGATCTACAAAATAATATCGAAGAGATAAAAATGTTTAACAAAATGGAAAGCTTTGCGTTCAAAACGTTTTATTTGACTTCTCCTACTTTTCAACATTATATCAATGGAGAGACAAATAAGAAGCGAATTATTGTTACTCTTCTCATCAAATCGACAGCACTTCTCACTGTCATTAGATTTGGACTTTCATTGACTTTCAACACACCATTCATTCTATGGCTGACCAGTGATGCCAATCAGGTTTTGGGCAATCGTTTCATTATTTCCTCGATTCTATGTTTTGGGTCATTTGTTTGCGATATTTTGGTTGGATTTCTTTTCCAATATAAGGAAATGAGAGGAAATCTCTATATTATTGATCATTTGTTTCAACTCAAAAACCATTTAAACGACAATCAATTAAATCCGATCTTTAGAAAAAAATTCACAAAACAAATGAAAATACTTAACAAATATTTGGGTTATCCCTCGCTATTCCTTATCTTATTGAACGCGTGTTTGATATTCTGTTTGACGCCTATTATAGCATATTTTGACACTAAATCGGAAATTGAATATTCAATTTGGAGTATAGTATTCTGGAATATAATAACAATTATCTGGTTATTCGATTTTTATTCAGTTATTTTCAATACTTTCAAAATGGGATACATTTCTATTATTTATATAAAATATCAATTTGAAGAAATCGATCAACTCATACACCACTCCATTGAAGCCGAAAACTTTGCAAAACTTTCATATGGATTGAAACGGCATAACATTATATGTGAATCGATAGTAAAACTGAATGACATATTAAAGTATATGATTTTTTATTTATACAAATTCGCAAAACCAGCCCTCAATCTATTGATATATGTATTGTTCGCTCCCGACTCTTTGATGATAACAAGAATATGTGCCTTGGTAATTGTTTCCGTTGTTTTCTCTGCGGTATTTGCTTTCAATCTGATTTGTGCTTCGGTGACAACCGCTGCTCATAAACCCCTTAAAACAATATATAATTCAATAAAATCTGAGAAAATGCCGATTCCTTTGAGATTCAAAATTATGTCTTTCGCTGAGAAACTGAAGGAAACTACGATTGGTCTCTATTGCTATGATTTGTTTCCTATGAATAATTACGAGTTCTATCAATACCTGTGCGGATGGGCTTATAATTATTTCTTGATTATAAGTTTATTGAAAGACAATGGTTTTATTTGATATACCGATAGATTTAAATATTTTTAAGTTTAATTTATCAGAAGTTTGCGACAAATCAACAATAATTTGAAACTCAATGAATAATATCGCGACTTATTATTCAAAACTCTAGACTCGTAAATATTGAGAACAGAATAATGTGATGACTGATCAGAAAAATCATTAAACCATTTGTTGTAATTCATTGAATATGTCGGAAGCAACCAATTCTACCAATGATTATGAGTTGACCACTGATTTGAATTCAACTGAAATTTTAGATCTCGATTATAACCAAACGACAGATAATTCAAATAATAACTTTACTAATGACTCAACTGTTGACACAACTTTTGACACAACTCTTGACACAACCCCTTACGCAGACCTAACCTCAACCAAATTAAATATAACAACCGGTGCTTATAAGACAACAACTGAAGTATCTGTAGGTTCGGGTCAAACCATTTTGTATTTAATTGTGATAATTGTTGGCCTAATAATCGTAATGATTATCATTTACTGTATCGTCAAATACACTGTCCGTAAGAATACAGAAATGAATGTAAAAGAATTGGACGACAACTTCAAACCCGTCCCAAAACAAGACGACAAAAAACCTAATGACAAAAGTGTGTCCGACTCTGTCATCGAACCGAAAGGCGACAAAAGTCCGATCCAAAGACCAAACAAATCTCCAGAAAGTGTTTTCAGTGATATCGATAGCACTAAATCTGAAAAACCAAATGCTATGATAGCCTTTGCAAAGACTGCTCTGGGTATTGAATCGCCTACAGAAGGGGACAACAGGTCTGAAAAGTCACTCAAAAGCGACGAATCAATCGATACCATCACTTATATTCAAAATCAATTAAAACAAAAAACAGAAGAATCTCTAAAATAATTATTGACTTCAATTAAGATAATAATCAAAATATTTATTTAATTTTTGACATTTAATATGTTTTTGTCAAATAATTTTCATAACTTTTAGTTTGTTTAACAGATTTTGGTTTGAATTTTGAATAAAAACTTTTCATTGCTTCAGAAAAATTGAAACAAATGAGCAAGATCAAATTGAAATAGTCAATTAAATTAAATCTTATTCTGATCAATTTTTTGCTTGATAATATTAAGAATGTTTGGATGATTTCTCAAATTAACGATAAATTTAATTGAAGTATAGATTAATTGTTTAGACAAACACTAAATAATCGCTGACTTAAGACTATTTGTGTAAAGTTTGCAGTTTTCTCAATATTTACGGTATTTTCTGCGAAAAAGTTTGCAATACTTCCTAAAAATCAACACTATTTTTGTGGTTTAGTTTCACTTTGAAATTGTTTTGTCTTTGAAATCATTTATCAAAAAAAAAGAATAAAATAATTTTAAATAATTTTTATCAAATATTTTTCAAATATCATTATTTTTTCAAACTCATGCTTAGATTTTATTGATCTTGCTAATTCAATAAAGTCTATCTCATATTGAAACAGGCTAAATTCAATTTACCAGCTTACTCTTCCACCTTGCTTATTTCATGGGATAATTGAGTTTAAAATTCAATTCTAATAAGTTTTTAAGGGTTTTGTGTTTTTGAAGACTTGAAGACTTCTTATTAGAAGAGTTGAAGTGTTTATACAACACTTGAGAATAATGTTGTGGCAAAAGAATTGTGGATTAAATCAAAGGTTATTTTAAGTTTAGAATTCTATTATTAGTGAAACCAAAACAGTGTTCAGTTCCTGTGCTCTGCAAACACTGATGAGCCAAACAACAGTTCAGTTTCGCTCTGGTATTCACTAATGGATGCAATTCTGTCTGAGCGTCAATTCGTTACAAACTATTGGCAAAAGAGTTCTAAATATTAGTCAACTTTTCTTTTAACTCGAAACTAATGATTATATTAAAAATGTGAAAGGTCAACTCCATATAAGAATGAAAATGGTCTTGCTGAAACCATTGAAGTGAAATGGCAGTGACAGGCCGTAAGCATTTGACCCGTTGTGGCAAATGTTGTCATTACTGTCGACAAGTGACGACATTCCTGTTCTCTCACATCGGTTTATGCACTTTAGTGATCGGGTATACACTGATCGGTGCCTTCACTTTCCAGGCGTTAGAACTCAAAAATGAAGTCAAAGAAAGAGAGCAAATGTTGAAAATTCGCGACCAAATGATCGAACAGTTATGGAATATCACTCAATCGAGTCCTGTTCTCATACAACAAAACTGGACATCAGCGGCAAAAACTAAACTAGAACATTTTGAGAAGACTCTCCTCGAAGCTGTTAACAGAAGAGGATTTGACGGTAAGATTAAACATACTTTCAGTTAATTTTTTTTGTAGAAAATCAATTCGTATCAAATAATTAGAAGAAAACAAAGTGATTGTATCTTTGCTTGAAATTATACCAAGATCACATCTGTTGCTTTCTTTTTATTGAGTTTTATCTCAAATCTTGAAGTTATTTAAGTGAATAATAATTGAATTTTATGCCATTAGAGCACTATTTTTGTGGAAAATTCTCTAATGACTTGTCTTTCATTAGTTTTGATTAATTTTGTTATTTTATGAGATTTTGTTTTTTTTAATGTTCCCTTATTTTCGTTAAATAAATAAATATATTTTCAAACATCAAATAAACTGAAACTGAACTCAATATTTAATCGATACTGAATTCACTTTAAATAATTCACTTTTTGAGTAAATTTTCAGACTTTAATCTCATTTGAATAGAAAAACAAGAATTTTGTGGTTTTTGTGATTTTAAATAATGGAAAGAATTCCTCAAATTTTTTGTTTCTCTCAAATAAATTCAAATGAATTCCTCCCAAAAAAAGATAATAACCCTTAAAGTACATTCTGTAGGGGTATATTCTGTGCAGATACCCAGGCTTTGAATGTTATAATTATAAGCTTTTTTCAATTTAAATTTCACAAAAAAGATAAATTATTTTGAAAATAAAACATTAATCAAAATCTTTACATTATTTTCTTTACTACAAAATTGAATAATAGTTTTTAATTTTAAGAAAAAGTGAATGAATTACCAAAATATAAATAGACTTAAAGAGTACTAAAAGTGTACTAAAGAATACTAAAAAGGGATAATTCAAATAGTACGGAATAAGAGGAGGGGAGGTTTTTCCTATCATCACAATGAATGAGGAATCCAGGAAATTGCTTAAGATAAAGTCCTACTGATTGACTGATCCCAGACTTATTAGTTTTATTGCATTTGACTTTAAGCCAATTATTCTTCGAGAATAAGAAAAATAAATACAAACACTTTACCACTAAATATGTTAACAATCGCTTCATTATTAAACACAAATTCAGATGAACAAGCAGGAAAATACACTCATTCTTGATAAATTTTTGGAGTTAATATCGATATAAATAAAGGTTTGAATCGAAACATTGAGTAAAGGCTCAGAATATTCTTTATTTTTATACAATTGAGAAAAGCGTCAAATATTTTTGTTAATGACAAACGTCTAACGCTCTGACATTAAAAGAGAGTATTTCACAGAATTTTAACAAATATTTGCCAAAAATATGTCGAAAACGTCTGATTAAACATAAAAATGATTTTAACACTAATTAAAGAGATTCGAAAAAATTGTAATTATTATTGAAATTAATAGTCAACTCATTAATTGAAGGAAGCGATGACTTAAACAAGAAGTCAAATCAGTGGTCGTTCTCCGGATCTCTTCTCTACTCTATTATTGTAATCACAACAATAGGTTACGGAAATGTCGCCCCAAGAACTGGTTAACACATAAACTAATTAATTATTTCAAATTGTTTTTATCTAATTTTGATTTTCAACTCAAAGATTGGGGGAAAATCGTTACAATACTGTATGCGATAATAGGAATACCGCTTATGCTGTTCTGTTTGTCAAACATCGGTCACGCAATGGCCCACTCATTCAAATTCATATACTGGAAGTGCTGTTGCTATCTGTGTGTCGTTCCCAAACGTAATCAGGGGTCGACTCAGAAAAGAAAGTCATTCAGAAGGAGACGACTGAAAGTTTCGCAACAGTTTGAGATGCAGTCGATGTCTGCACACAACCGTCGGTCGCAAATGTATTCTTCATATAACGATCACTCAAATTGGAGGCGAAGCAGATTTGGTGGCGAACACGACTCCACTCCTATTATCTGTAATAAGTATGCCCTCAATGACGAGATAATGGAATCGACCTCAAGGTTTCCAGGTATAGGACAATCCATGGCATACCATAAAATAAAAAATAAATTTGAAAACAGGTCCGCCACCCACTCCTTCGCCAACATCACCGAATCCGCCGAGTTTTCAATCATTGATGAACTCAACCCTTCCTCAGCCCATACCTCCAGTACTGCCTCAACTCATTCCCAAACAATTGAATTCCGTTCGTTTCTTCAACGACACGACAGCACAGCCAACAAATATGGAGCCAACAGTTATGACAACCCATCAAATGAGACGATCGAATACCGAAACCGAACGCAATTCAAGCGACGAAACTGACGACACGGACGATGAGACTGAACCGACACGAAAGAGCATTCCCTTCACTGTCTGCTTGCTATTAGTTATCAGTTATATATGTGGAGGAGCATGGTTCTTTTCCAACTCAGAGGACTGGACGTTCTTAGACGCCTCCTATTTCTGTTTCATCACTCTATCGACTATAGGTTTCGGTGATTTAGTGCCCGGAAGGACAGTACTGTCCACTTCCGAGGACGGACAGGTCACTCTTGCCATATGTGCCCTTTACCTGCTCTTTGGAATGGCTCTCCTGGCGATGGCTCTCAATTTGGTCAAAGAAAAAGTTACAAAATCTGTTCGTTCTATCGGTCAGAGGATCGGTATTTTGGTCAGCGATGACGACGACGACGACTTCTGATCATATTTTCAAATAATATCTTTTTTTAAAAAATAAAATACAAAATGTTTGTAATGTTTGTGAATTTATGCATAAAATGTTATTTTTAAAGAAATATAATTGAATGTCAAATAAAATTTTACAGTAAAGGAAATTAAAATCAATGATTTTTTGCAACATTTTTCATATATAGTTTGCTCCTGGAAACGATTTCACAAGATAAAAATATAATTTAGGAAATATATCTTTTTTCGTCATTAGATTAGTAAAAAGTAAAGAATCAATTAATGTTTTTCAATAATAATAGAAAAATGATTAATATTTTCAATTTCAACATTATTCTGATTATATCTTCAGATGTAATCTTGCAAGTTATATCATCTGGTTGTGGAACACCAGGTGTTTATAAAGAAACAAATTTCGCGGTTATTGACAGTAATTCTTCCGTATTTTACAACAATTCAAATAATTATTACAAAAACGGGACAACTATTCAATATAATTATATTAAACGAAACGATA
>JAQIXV010000881.1:0-15265 GCA_034700625.1 Tectocepheus velatus
AATGAATCGCTTCGTCGCATGACTTCAATAATAAAGTTTTAAAATTAGAATAATTTTCTATAGAATTGATTTCAACAGAAATTTTTAAAAATTAATTGAAAATCACTTTGAATTTGATCCCAGAAAATGGTTAACAATCAGAAGTCAAAATCCAATTCGAATCCCCGTAAGACTAATACACACAAAACGGGACGGAATGTCAAAAAGTCCAACAAAATGAATGGCATTCCCATTGAAGAGGAAGTGCAGGCGAAGGCGGACTTCAAGTTCTTAGGACTTCCTAATCAAGAGTTTCAGATGAAAGGCAAAGGCAAAGGAATGGGTCCGGGAATACCATCAAAAGGTCCCAATCCTCTGATGTTAATGTTTGGTAAAAACAATAAACACAAACATTTGGATCTCTTCGATGAGGACATGGATGACGAAGACGCCATGAAATTGCCTTTTCTTATGCCGTTCCGTATGTTCGGAGAGAAGAGTAACCATTCAGACAACGGTGAAGACTATTGCAATGAAATTGTGGGTCAAATGAGACACAATACCAACTCATTGGTGGATGAGATAAAAGAGTCTCGAAATGTAGCGAAACAGTCCT
Source organism: Tectocepheus velatus (assembly GCA_034700625.1). NCBI lineage: Eukaryota > Metazoa > Arthropoda > Arachnida > Sarcoptiformes > Tectocepheidae > Tectocepheus > Tectocepheus velatus. The sequence continues at coordinate 596 of JAQIXV010000881.1, forward strand.
CCGAAGCGGCCAACAAAGAGCTGATCGATGCCATCAAAGAGTTGCAGTCAGAGCTCCGAAAGACATTAGTCGAAGAACTGCCGAAATTGGTTAAGAAATAGCGGAACTCATCACTCATTTCTTCGAATTCAAAGACAATATCTTTTATCAAAATTATTAGAAATAATTGAAAACTAATGTAAAATATCGACAAATATTCTGTTTTTCAGTAAAAATAAAATTAGTTTCAAATGAATTGAAGTATTGATTGATTTAATTAAAAATATAATACATTTTAAGTGAAACGAGTCTTAAATGAAGTGATTTTACTTCAAACTAATGGTTAGTATTTCTTATTGAGTTGATCCAACTCTTTGTGGGCCAACTCGTCGCTGATATTCTTGTTGGGAAGAGTGACTCCCTTTTGTAAGAATTGTTTCGCTTCTTTGTATTGACTTTTGGCGATATAACATTTGGCAATCCATAAGTGGTTGTCCTTATTGTTTGGATTCAATTCATGTACTTTAGTGAACGCTTTGAGAGCCATATCGTAATCAGCTTTTGGTAGCTCTCCGTAAATAGTTTGTGCGACTTTCCTCTCTAGCCAGCTCAAATTTGCCACATTATAACACCACTTGCCGTACATTAATTGCATTAACTCGTCGTTGGGGTTGAGTCTGAGTGCGATGTCCGCGTGTTCTTTGAATTGTTTGCCGAATTGGATCTTCTCTTTGGTTGAACTCATATTTGCCAATTTGCCGACAGCCGCACAGAACCACTTATGACACTCACTCTTGTTGGGCTCCTTCTTGCAAGCTGATCCCGCATATGCCAGGGCTTGTGTCGCATAATTTTTCTCCATTTCCTTATTATTGACTTTTTCTGCGTTTTTTGACAAAAATAAACAGATTTTGGCCAAACGTCAAACGGTACAACACATTCGCCGAATCATCCCTTTTCTGAAACTCTTTCATTTGTTCAAATAGTCTCTGTTTGTCTGAATTGATGTCTTCGCACTCCTGATCCCATTTGTCGAGATCTGAACTCATTCCTCTTGAGTCACAAACTGTTTGAATCGCAAGCGTTTGTAACTCAGATAACAATAATTTCTTTAAATAATTTGTTAAACGATTTATATTATATTGTTGTAAATATAATTCAATTGAATTTATTTTTAATTTCATTAAATATTAAAAATTTTCGAAAAATTTTATTTCTTTGAATAGAGTTTTGATTTAATAAAATATGAAAATTATCTGATAATTGAATTCATGTTATTTTACTTATAATTTCATTCAAAATTATGGCTAGAAATCAATAAAATCAGATAAATATTAATTGTTATAATAACTTAAAACATGACCATGATCATTTATCTAACTTTTAACAAATGATTTGAAAGTTGTATTAATAGAATATTTCTTTAATTAATTAATTCGTTTGAGAAAAATGTCTTTAAGTAAAAAACTGAAGATTTCTCCCGAAATAAAACCTCAATTGAGACAATCATTTGATGCCAGAGTTTGCGATGATTTGTCTGAAGTTATTCTTCAGTATTTGTCGCTCAAAGACAAATTCAGACTCAGATGTGTCTCAAAACAGTTCCAGAGGACTGTATTTCAAAGACATTATACCATCAAATATGTCGACAACAGATATGTTGGGGACGGATATGATGAAGAGTATGATAAAGATTTGTATCCCCTTTTGTCTTTTCAAAGACCTGTCCGACCGTTCAATAATTTGAACAAATTTGAATTCATTCTCAAGAAGTGTCCAAATCTTAAATCAATAAAACTCTCAAAATATTTGTTTAAATGTAAAGACATTTTCGATCAAATGATTCGTTTGATTATTAAATATTGCGATAATTTGAGTGAAATTAAGTGCGGATTAAGTTATTTAACGCCAAAAACTTATAATCTTTTTGTGAAAAAGTTTAACAAAAAACTAAAATTCATTGATTTGAGTATTGATTCAAATTTGAATCGTTTGAAGGCTTTCCCTAACATCCGTCAATTAGATCTTGGTCAGTTTTGTAATACTGACATCAAATTAATCACTGATTTAAACTTAAAATCCTTGAAAACTCTTGAATTGCAATACTGGGAGGGGGACGGACACAAACTAAATGTCATTTTTGATAAATTCATATCAATTGAGAAACTGATTGTCACTTCGATTACACATCTTTTTACTGCAAACCAATTCTTATTGAATCAAATTCCAAGATTAAAACATTTGAGATACTTATCAATCAGATTTGAAAATTGTGATGCAATTGAAATGCAAGAGATTTGTGTCAAACACTTCTGGCAACGAATGGCCAATAATTGCAGTCAATTAACGACTATTGTCACCGATTTTTACCTCGAATCTGATGACTACTCAAAATCGATACAATTGTTTTCCCCATTAAAGTCATTAAAACATTTAAGACGTTTGGATTTGGATTTGCATTTCAATGACTTTAACGAAAATATATTTTCTTTTAAATTATTTAATGGATTTGAAAATCTATCGCATCTTTCGATAAGTTTTATTCCGATGACTATTAATCCCCTTAACCTTTGTTTTGATGAATCGATATTCAAAGACATTGACATTATTTTACCGAAACTTCAATCTTTAAAATTGAAGCCTATGGTGAGGGCCACTGAAAGTACAGCAGATATTTTGTGTCGACTCTCAAGACTGGAACGAATCGATATTAGATTAACTGAAGACAATGTTTTTAATTATCTGATGAATAAGTTGATTGAAAATTGTCCTAAACTCAAATATGCAAAAATGTTTTGTCCCTTTAATTATAAGATTTACGAATTTCCCAAACATTTCGAATTAAGTTATTCGAAATGATTTAAATCTTAATATAATATCGATTTATATTAAATTTGTTTTAATGAAAATTTAAATAAAATTATTGATTAATAAAAAGAAATGTATTTATAGCACAAAATAACTACACTTTAGTTTGTATGGCATTCAACATAATTAGAATAAAAATTGTTTGAATAAAATTAAGTGATTTGATCAAGGTAAATAAAGGTCTAACTTTAAGTTTAAATAATAAAAAATTTCAACAAAAAATAGATTTAAATTAATAACTCATTAAAAAAAATTTCAAAAGCGTTTCAGTGAAGACCACAAATCATATTCTCCGGAACCGCGATATCTGTCAATAAAATTCATATTTAGAATCAATTTATGAAAATTTTTGTTATTAACCAATCATTTTGGGTAAATCCAGGTTCAGATTCGCCATAATTTCAATAAATTGTTCCTTAGATTTATTGAGTCGAGGGTTAAACTTCTTCTCCTCGACTATTGTAGACATCAATTGTCCTGAAAATAGTTTAAAATATAGAAAATTAAATAAAATGCTCGAAAATAGTAACAAATGCCAACCCTTATAGTCGTGAGCGGGAAATACTTTGCAGTCGTCGTCTAATGTAAACAATTTGTTGTGAACCGAATCATACAATAGACTCGAATCGCCTGAAAATATATTTCAATTAAGTTTTTTTTTATGGGAACCGACTCTCATCTGTTGAATACCCTGTTGGAAGTCTGTTCTGCCGCAACCTCTGATCAGAAGAGCGTCTCCGGTGAATACCATTCCATTTTCGGCGTCCAAATAGGAGACACATCCAGAGGTATGCCCTAAGAATAGAATAAAATGCTTAACATATATTGTTTGCCATCCATTGCATACCCGGAGTGGTCAACACTTTCAATTTGATTGAACCGCAACTGATCTCATCGTTGTCTTCAACTTTGATGTCAGCTTTGGCTCCACTCGTGGCAGAGATAATACTTTTGACGAATGGAACGGAAGGATCGGTATTGAGTCGTGTCTTAATAAGTCCGGAACCGGTTATGTGGTCCGCGTGAACGTGAGTATTGGCCACGTATTTCAACTGATAAGTCGATTCCAAGATAATATACAATCAATTCATTGATTTTTATTTAAGTATACCTTAAGTCCGATCTCTTTAACCAATTGAATGTCTCTATCGACCAGTTCTAGGACTGGATCGATAAGAATCGCCTCTTTTGTCACACTGTCTGCCAAGAGATAGGTATATGTGCATGATACTCTGTCGAACAACTAAAATTAACAAGGGAAAAGAGATTTATCAAGTTATTTTATAAAAATTGACCTAAAGTTCTATTGAATACCTGACGGAATAGCAATCTTTTGCTCATTTTTTGATAGTTTTAAACTATTTTATTGGAAATGATTTTATTGTATAATAAAAAGGATATAAAAATAAATAGATTTGGTTTCAATTCATAAGAGATATCACATTAATTGATATTTTGAGTCAAAGTTCTTTCAATTAAATCAATTATCGTTTGATTTCTTAATTTTATTCAATAATTTCACTCAAAAAAAGTGAAAATATTTATCTATTTATACAATAAATATATTTTGTGTAAACTTATCGTTGATTCACAACATTTATCACTTGAACATTATTGCTAATCATTTAAATTGAGATGACCTTGAATAAAATGAATTAATTTCCATGGAAATCACCAAGCAATAAAAGTATTGCAATTGCATCAAATTTTTACGTTTACAAAAATCAATGTATCAATCACGTTTTATTCTCATTTACAATTTATTTCAATCTAGGTTAACTTGCACGGATATCATGGTTTAGAACAACCAAGTTTATAATGTAATATTGAAACTATTGATAAGTTTTATCTTAAAAATTTAAAATTGATAAATATTTAGAGGTTTTGGTTATTTTCATTACTCATTCAAAAGGTGACGGTATTTACGAATAGCTCACAATTTAAATGTCAACAAAACCATAAACACGTGTTTGTGTTGTCTTTGAATTAAAACTAATTTTAATTACTTTTAAATCAATTAAAAACACTTAGAAATGGGACGAAGAAAGAGAAAGGTATTGTTTATTGAGTTTTTGATTATAATTTCACTAAAATTTTAAAAATATTTTGCATTTAGTCTAAGTTGAAGGGAAGCGCTGAAGAACCCGAAACTCTGACCAAAGCTCCGCACAGTTTTGTCATCAAAAGGGGAAAAGTCGGTAAAAATGTCAACGAATTGATGTATAACTTCAGACAAATATTGGAACCGTTCACTGCTATGCAGCTCAAGATTAAGAGATATAATGTCATCAAAGACTTTGTTAATATCGCTTCCAATCTTAATGTCACACATTTAGTGATATTCACGAAGACTGTCAAAGCGGCGTATCTTAGGTTATGTCGTGTCCCGAGAGGACCGACCCTTACCTTCAAAATAGTCAACTATTCGCTGACGAAAGACGTCCGGTCGGCTCTCAAGAAGCCTCTCGTCTATTCCGGTCTCTTCCAGTTATCACCACTTCTTGTGTTGAATGGTTTCAGTGGCGAAGAAGAGCTGCGAATGAAGTTAATGACATCGATGTGGAGGAATATGTTACCATCGATTGACGTGAATAAAGTTAATCTGAATACCATTCGGCGCTGTATTCTTCTTAACTACAACTCCGACACTCAGTTAATCGATTTCAGGCATTACGCCATTAAAGTAAAACCCGTCGGACTGTCCAAAGCTGTCCGCAAATTGATTTCTGGCAAAAAGATTCCCGATTTGGGACAATATAATGACGTGACGGAAATGATGGGTAAAGACAATGCGTTCACTGAATCGGAAGGAGAGGCCGACGAAGTCGAACAGAACAGACACATAACTCTTTCCCAAAAGATCAGTTCCCGAGGAAATATGATTAACGAGAAGAGCGCCGTCAGGTCTGGACATTGTTTAGCATTTTATTTGTTAATTGAGAGTAAAATAACTTTTGTTTTATCGGACAGACTGACAGAATTGGGGCCACGACTGACACTAGAGCTCATCAAAATAGAAGAGGGAATAATGGCCGGAGAAGTACTCTACCATAAGTTGGTCCACAAAACTCAGTCAGAAGTAGAAGACCTGAAACGACAGAAGAAAATGAAAACACATTTGAAATTATCCCGAAAACGACAGCAAGAGTTGAATGTAAAGAGAAAAATGGAATCAAAACATAAAAAGTTGAAGACTTCTGAAGATAATGACAAACAGAATGATAGCGGAAATAACTCATGGATTGGACAACAAGTGGAACAGTCGGACAGTGATTGAACTCCTTTTAAACATTTATTTTAATTAATTTTTGTATAAAAAAAATAAAATTAATGCATAATTTTGAGAGCGAATACAAAAAACATGAATTAATGTACTGTTGTTTGTGAAGGACTCGCTCTTTAAGTTGCAGCTGTGAAGTGACGGACAGTATTGGACTCAAACACAACTCAAATAACAATTCATTAGTTTTTTATGAAATCAAATGATTTGTCGATTAAATGATTTTCAAGTTTTTAATGATTTAAATATTTTTTCAAATTTTTATTTCAAACGACATATCAATTAATAGTAGAAGAGTATCGACGTTGCAGTCAATCGACAATCACTTGGAGATAGTCATCAAAACAACAAAAAACAAACGAAAACATGTCTGCAGTCGAAAGCGATTCCCAATCAAACCATAATTCAGTTGATATTAAAAAACTCTTTGATTATAATCGGTATTACATTTGTCTATAATTGTATTCATTTGAGATATTTATTGGATTTTGTTTGACTCTTGAGTACAGATTCGACAAAGGGATGGATCTGTTCTTATTTTTACTCTACTTTCCATTGGGTTTATGTCTTTTAATAGTTCGGGTATTCATTGGTTTACACGCATTACTGGTCGCAAGTCTTTTGCCCAAAAAGTCTTCAATCAGATGGTATGCTAACAATTGATCCAAATTTAATTAAATGAGATTTAAATGAAGTCTAACTAAAGCCCTGTTTTTCCTCTTTTTCTCCATTTTTAGTCAAATTATAATTTGATTTTAAAAATGAAATATAATTTTATTTTTAGTCATTTAATAAGTTTTGTCCGTATTTTACATATAATTAATTACATTTAATTTGTAGAATATGTTGAAAACAGACCTCAAATCAAACCCTCATTTAAACCCTCAATCAAAGCAACAGTTGATTGCAATCAATAAATCGATTCTAATATTGATTTAATTGATAGTAAAGTAATTTAAATTCAATTTATATAAAATTATAATAAAATACTTTTTGTGAGAAAAATTCAAATCTAATCCATAGTAAAGCAAAACCTGATTTCAATAGATATTTATCGGAATTTTCCTCAAATGAAATGTTGATAAGAATTCCAATCAATTCATAAAATATTGAAAAAATATGTTTTGTTTTCAGTTTTATTTTGAGGACAATGTGTGGGGTTTTGGGGATTGTTGTCAAAGAAGAGAACGCATCCATTGATATCAAGTCGAAGACAAGAGTCATAATTAGTAATCACATAACAAATATCGATCATTTGGCCGTAGATCTGGTCCTCCCGTGCATTGTTCCGGGGGTTTGGGATCTGCCGAAGTACCTGAATTGGGGGCTCGGCTTTCATGACTTCGGGGTCAAACACGGAAGGGATGTATTGATAGAAAACGTTAAAATGCATTTGAACTCGACTTCGGGTCCGATTCCAATCCTGTGCTATCCTGAAGGCGCCACAACTAATGGAAAGAGAGGTCTTCTAAAGTTTGGTTCCTGGCTCTTCACAATTGAGAGTCCGATGCAACCCATTTATATCACAGTCTACCGCCCATTCCTACCCATATCTATCTCAGTATTGGGCAGCCGCTGGTGGTCTGACCTCTTCTGGTTTTTGGTCGTTCCTTTCACTGTCTTCACAATCAAGTGATTCCAAATCAATTGATTTGATTCAAAATTTTAAAACAAATTTCATTTTTCAACAGATATTTACCGGTCGTCAAGAAGTCTGAAAACGAAACTCCGGAAGAATTCGCTAAAAGAGTGCAGCAGATGATGGCCTCAACAATGGATGTCTGTCCCACTAATTACACGGACGCCGACAAAATAGAATTAGCGAAGAGACTGTTCCACAGACCCATTGATACAATATCTCGAGAGACGCAGAGAATCAGAGCACAAAACTTCGTTCCGAATACTTCTGTCTCTTCTGTGGTAACCGCCGTCAGGAGCAGAGGTAGGGAACAGTTGGAGGAAATGGCGCGAAAAGTAAAAGAAGTTTTACCTCAAGTGCCGTCACTTGTGATCCTCAAAGACATTAAAGTGACCACAAATGTTGACGAAACGATTACACGTCTATTAGACGGCACCGTCTCATATGTGCCCGAAAAGTTGTCCTACAATAAGCCGACGGCACAGCCCTCTGAAAAGAGTTCATTCCAAGAGACGTCTTCTAAAAGTACTTATTTATCGACAGAGAGTTCGAAACCGTTTTATTGCGGATCAAAAACGTTCGGTAAGAACGCCAACGAACGCACCAAATCATATGCTGAGCGAAAGGAGGCGCTGATTGAGGCCGCGCGGCGCCGGTATCTCGAAAGACACGGTTTACTTAACACTGAAACCTCTGGCAATAACTGAATTGTTTTTTTTGACGTAAATTTTTTCTCAAATTTGGCGACAATTTGTGTCATCGATAACGACTTCTTTGCTATTCTTCCTCATCGATAGTCTTAACGCTCAACTATTTCCTTAAAAATCACTTCAAATAATGTTTAGTTCGCGTTATTTGAATAGTTTTTCGCTGAAAATAATTTATTTTGAAAAAAAATTTTTCGATTGATTCCAGTCTTAGAAGTCTTTTACTAACTTTTAATGTAATTCTAAATTGAGATAAAAGTTTTGTTTAAATAATTAATTTCTATCATCACTTGTTTTCATACGTTATTCCCATAATTTTAATTAAAATAATTTTATTTATGTATTAAAACATTGATTATGTGTTTTGAGAGGGAGTTTGCGATCCGTTTTGTAATAAACTTCTCCTTTTAGTCATCACTTTCTCTTCCGTTTGATGTCTCTATGGGTCAGAAGAGCCCAACTTTTGCAGACATTCTTATTATAGTCAAAGGAATTGATGTTTTGTATTGAAGTGAAAAAAATTGTGAAAAAATAGTAAATATTTTGAAATTCTAATCAACAAAATAACGAACAGGTATTCAATCAATTGATTGATTTTTCTCTGATTTTTGTTGACTTTTCTCATTTGGAAACCGTATTTGACTGCAATCAGTGGTTAAAAAGTTTTACATTTAATAGTGAATTGAGAGCACATTAGGTGTGGTCGAGCCATAGCTTTGAAGGCTTTCCCACTTTGAATGATATGTCCGTCAATTCTTGGCATTTGTTTGGCTCTAATATTTAAAATACAATTTAAATATTATTTCAAACTTTTATTTTAGAAAACTTTTTGATTAAATTGAAAAAATTGATAGAAATATAAAATATTTTATTTTCAATTCTATTCATATCATAATTGGTATCATATTTTGACAGTTTATTAAACGAGAAGATCAATTAGTTTTTCAGAAATAGAAATTTCAAGATAACTCTCAGTTGAAAATAACTTAGCCAGAACATTATTACCTTGATAATTTATATTCTCAATTGGCTTTTGATTGATATAAAGTTTTAGTTTTGTTCGATGTCTGGGATCCACTGTTTCGGTGAAGTATCGCATTCGATGGATTCGATTGCAAACGATTTAATGAATTCGAGTTCTTTCGAAATCGCAAATTCAATGATTCACTCAGACATCGATGCCTTGCATTTGACACAAACCAGAGATGTCTTGTCCGACGAGAACAACACTGAATCGGAGGCTTTCCATCAGACTATTCAGTCGACGAGCATTGAGTATGAGGTCGACTCCAATCGGATTGTGGTCAGTGTCGAGGACTGTAGTGATGAGAGTTTCAATGAATTGGTACATCACGTGACCAATGGTTCCAATCACTTGACCGACGGTTCGGTGGGAACGGTGTCAACGAGACTGAGGCGCCGGAAAGCGACTCAACCCCAACGACTCATTTATTGTGATCTTGACTTCAATCTGACTGAAGAACAAAACTTTAATAACAATCGAAACACAAATAATGAATTGAATAACGAAATACTCAGTAATGAAGTCAATAACCAGTACTCAGTCGATGACCAAAAACTTGATGAAGGGATCGGTTTGTCGTCTTTGGATGAGTCTCAAGACGAAGACGACGAGGAAGAAGAAGAGAGTAAAGGCAAACCCAAACCTAAGACAAAGGTTTGTATAGTTTTGTTGAAAATTATGATTGAATTCTGATTTTATGATTTTTTTGAGAACAGAAGACATCAAAAGGCTTTGAGTGTGAAATCTGTGGTTCATTTTGGAACAGTAAGACACGACTCAAGAGTCACTACCGAACCCATGGCGCGTCCAAACACTTGAAATGCGATATTTGTGGCAAACTTTTCGGTTGGGAATACAGTTGGAAGACCCATATGTTGGCTCACAGTGAGGACAACCCTAATAAGTGAGTCACCACTTCTTTCATTTGATTTTAAGTCTAACTAATGTTGAATGTATTGAAAGGTGTCCGCACTGTGGCCTCAAACTGTTCAATAAGACGGCACTGAATAACCACATAAAGCGGATTCACGACAACCCGGAGCGACCCTTCAAATGCACGGTCTGTGAGAAGTGCTTCATATCTAAGTCAGAACTCAATCAACACATTCAGATACACAACGACTCAAAGAACTTTATGTGCGAACAGTGCGGGAAGACATTCAGGAGTAAAAGCTATTTGGACCGACACTATAAGACTCACTCAGGTATTAAACCATTCAAATGCGAGTTTTGTGGAAAACTATTGGCCGACAAAACCGGGTTCACGGCTCACGTCCGGTCCCATAAGGGGGAGCGTCCCTTTCAATGCGATATCTGCGGCAAAAAGTATACAATCAAACGACACCTGACCTCTCATATGATAATACACTCAGATTTGCGGCCCTTTAACTGCGAACAGTGCGGAAAAACATTCAGAAGTCGTACCAATTTTCGTATGCATAAGGACTCGCATTTAGGAGTCAAACGATGGGAGTGTCGCTTCTGTCAGAGGACTTTCCTCTCTCAGGGAAATATGGCTAAACACGTGCGCAGACATATCGGGGACCGAAAGCATAAGTGCGATGTCTGTGGAAAGGCTTTCATTGAGAAACAGGAACTCAAGAATCACTCGAAAATGCACTCAAATAGCGAACAGACTCTCAATAAGAACACAACCTCTGAAACGAATGCGACTGAAATCCAATTACAAATCTTACCCCAAATGACTGTAACCGAAGTGTCGACCCTTTCGTCGACTAATAATAGTAATAATGAGACGAATATCGAAAGCAATGAATTCAAAGACTCGTTGATAAACGGAAACACCACTAATGAGTCGGTCTCTGAATTGAATGTCGAATTGAGTTCAGTGGGCCCCCACTCCTCTCTCATATCACTGGCTTCACCCCTAACTATAAGTCTTCCCTCTTTGGGATCTAATTTATGTCTACCTCTGACCGCAAGCGTACATCCTTTGAGTTCATTGAATACGACTCAAACCTATCATAGTGTGGACAACACGACTACCGGTGCTATAGATCTGAACGTTTCTCAGCTCTCGTTCTGTGATTTTCAAAGAAGTGATTCAAATAACAGAAACTTTTATTCATCGAACTCTTTGAACAGTCGCTCCCCAACTGATGATTCGGTTCAGACATTCTTCAGCTCCGGTCAAACAGCGAGTGCTTATGTGAGCGAAACTCACAACAGTTACCAAACAATTCATTGCAGTCTTTGTTCCGAAGTCTTCGTTTCGATCAATAATTTGAGACAACATTTGATTGACTTTCATAGAGTCGAAGCCGAAAAAGTCATTGGAATGATGTATTAGGGGACAGGTATTCATGTTTTAAATTAATGTAAATTTTTCGAAAGTAATAAAATATGTTTTGAAGTTGAATTTTTAAAATATCCTTGTTCAATTTAAAGTTTTATTTTATTTATTTATTTAGTTTTAAAACTTTTAACATAAGTTTCTCTTTACGTCTTTTACGAATGAAATCTATTTTTGCGCTCATTTTCAAAAACACATGTTTTTTGGTTTTGAAAGACTTTTAAACTGTTTTTCAATTATTTATTGTTTTGTTGTTATAATCACTTCAGAGATGTCTTTGTCTAAGAAGTTATGTTTAAGAACTGATCCACAGAAGAGACAATCATTTAGTGAACGTATTTGCGATGATTTGTCTGAAGTTATTCTTCAATATCTTCCACTAAAAGACAAATTTAGATACGAATGTGTGTCCAAACAGTTCCAGAGGACTGTATTCGAGAAACAATTTGTTTTGGATTTCAATTCAGTCAAAAGACTTGTCGATGACGTGACTTATCGCGACAGTGCGCGAGGAAGTGATAGCGATAGTGATAGTGGAGCTGATGAGGACACATGCATTCCTTCGACACCCACTAACAGATCTGCGCCAAAGTTAGGAGTGTGTTGGACACGGTGTAGGAGACGGTATGTTTATAGGCCTCAGGACTTTGATTTCAATTTAAATAATTTGAAGTCAATTCTTAAAAAGTGTGCGAATATCAAAAATATCTTAATATCCAACAATTTATCCGATGCCACCAATTGGTCACAAGCCATAAGACTTGTCATCACTTATTGTCGTCAATTGGTATCAATTAATTGTCGATTCGATAAACTGAGTGAAAGTTTATTCAAAGAATTTGTGGATAAATTCGGACACAAATTGAAATCTTATGAAATAAAATCGAGTAATGATTGGAAGCCATTGAAGTCATTCCCAAATGTAGACATTTTGCGCTCAAATATCCCGTATATGTCACCCGTTATTAAATTTATCGTCGGCTCTGATCTGAAACAACTCAAAGACTTGCAATTAATTGTTCCCAATGAAGAGGAATGCCTTCTAAAAGACTTGTTTGAAAAATACAAAACAATTAAGTTTTTGAAATTAGAATCAATTGACCCCAAAGTAATTGACTTCAAAACCCTTTTGGGACAGATTTCAAGTCTTAATCATTTGATTGATTTGAATATCAAAAACTACTTTAAATTAAATCCAAAATCCTTTTATTCATTCAAACAAATGATACGAAATTGTACTCAACTCAAGAGTTTTGAATGTTGTTTGGAATTGTCTTCAGATCATAACATAACTCAAATATTGTCACCTCTGAAGGCATTGAAACAATTGAAACGATTGACTCTTTCGCTTCAAATTGTGATAACAATAAGAGAAGACGATTCCGAAGAAGAATTGCATTCTTTGTTTTCTTTCAATGCATTTAAAGGAATGGAAGGATTGACTCATTTGTCGATTGGATTCTCTAACAATATGTCAATCGATGAGAGAGTCTTCACAAATATTGCCATAAATTTACCGAATCTTCAATTACTTCGTATTAATAGCGAAATCAAAACCGATTTAAACGGATATCAATTGATTGCCGAAAGTCTGAGCCGTCTCTCAAGACTTCAAACGATTGACATCGATGTGGAGGAGGAGTCGATTCAAGAGATGTTTAGAACAAAACTCATCAAAAACTGCACTAAAATTAAAAGTTTTAGTTTTGGATATAATTCTCGTTTTAATTCAGATTATGTCTCCTATGAAAGCGATTCCTCAGATACCGACTAATTTGAGGACTCATCAATTTTTTACTATATTTTTCAATTCATATTAATTTCAAAACTTTTATTTCATTTTAATTTTTTTTAAAAACATTTTTGAATTTATTTGAGAATTAAATTTTCATTTTGAAGAAGAAATTAAAATTATTTATAAGTTATTTGAAGGGAAAGACTGTCGACTCCCATATCGTGAGATCAAAAGATTCCTTAAATGTATTTGAAATCTATCGGAAAGTTCTTTGAGTCGTATTTGTATTCCAAAGACCAGACAATTAAGAACCGGAAGACTTCTTTTGGAGTGAATGGAAAGCATTTGTATATCACTGTAAATGTCTTTCAATTTTGTTATATATTTAATGAAATTGTTTTTGTAAATCGTGTCTAACATCCAATTTGGATGACTTCTGTCTCCAATCAAATCAATTATCTCTTCGTTTAACCATTTATTCAAAATATCTTCAATGCATTTGAGGACAAAAAATGTATTTTCCATGTCTTTTGGATCAATTGTTGCCACGTTTTCGACATTACTATCGATAATTTGCGCCATTTTTCTGACCATTGTTTCCATTAAAGTGATTGTGAAGTAAGATATGTCCGCTTCGGTCAGTAGTGATGTCAAAGACAATTGTCTTCTCTGTTGTCGTTCGGATTGATTCATATCTTTTGTGGCAAACATTTGTTTGAGACAATTGTCGACAAATTCCGAAACCTTTTCCTGAATTTTGTTTTGAATTTTTGCTATTCTTTGTTGTCTTCGAAGGGATCCCGAAATCAATTTGAGACTCATTTGAACCAAACATTTATCAACCGATGGATCGAGACTTTGATTCAGAAGATAATCAATCGATTCATTAAATTGTCTGAAAATTAATTCTTCTTTTGATTTATTAAAACAAAATTCAATTGAATTCAAAATATTCTTGAATTCAAAGAATTGTTTTCGATATGAAGTCGAAGAATCCATTTGTCTTTCAGAAGGTTTTGCTTCCATTTCATCAGTTTTTGATCCAATCATTCAATTTGTGATCAAATGGTTTGACTGAAGACAAGATAATAAACATTCGATTGTTTTCAATGTTTTTCATAAGA
>JAQIXV010000882.1:0-15251 GCA_034700625.1 Tectocepheus velatus
GATGGAAAAAATGATCAAGAGAAAAATATAATTATTCAGAGAAATAAGTTTTGAATACGGGGCAGGTTCGGGCTCATTGCGTAATTTAATTATCAAAACAATTATTGTCAATAAGTGGTGACTGTATTTACAATGGGATCTTCACATTTACGTATCAAAGGGGACATTCATTGTCAGAATGATATCAAATCTATTGAACTATTTTGAGGTTCAATGAAAAGTACTGTTTATTAAGTGGTATTTGTTTCAACCAATCATATGATAGAAACATCAGACCACTGGTAGATAACCACTGGTAATAGATATATGCGCAAGGTATATGAAAATCCATGCGCTTGGTGTTGCAGTTAAGAGCCATTGCCGTGTTTTTAGAGCTAGGTAAAAAGCCGACTTAGTTGAAACACATCCTTTTATTCTTAAGAAACAGAATAACAATTTATGTCTAAATAAAAATATTTTTAAACATTTTTTAAAAATTCATTTCAAGTTATTAATCGTTTTAAGATATAAACCATTTATCTTATGATTAAAATGTTTTCAACTCATATCTAAAGTAGAGATTCATTTGAAGATAAAGTAAGGGATTATTTGTATAAAAGTTATTCATTGTTTTGCATTCGTTTAAAAAGATTACATATTTTGCAAAATTTATGTTAATTACAAGGATTTGAATACTTGGCAAACGTCTAACAAAATCTTGTTTTCAACTAATTCTCGTCAAAATAAAGTTCAAAAAAGTCGCCAAAAGTTTTCAAAAGTATTTTTCGCGTATTTTATGAAACATTTTAGCGTTTCGTCACTTTTTTTTTATTTCATTTAAGTTTTGTTTCAATTATTTCATTAATTGATTGAATTTAAAGATGTCTTTAAGTGATGACTCATCTGATGAGCAAACAATTGATGGAAACATAAGAAGAGATTCATTTGATAACAGAGTTTGCGACGATTTGTCAGAAGTTTTGCTTCAATTTCTTCCGTTTGAAGACAAATTTCGCTTCGAATGTGTGTCCAAACAGTTCCAGAGGACTGTCTTCGAGAGACAATACGAACTGATTATTGGAAACTTTTATTATGGCATTAATGGCGACAAAAGAGATCCGAATAAATATGAAATGCTTATCAAAAAGTTACCAAATATTCGGTACTTAAGACAAGTCTATATCGATCCCATCGATGGCACTCATGTCTGGAATCGAGGCATTAATTACTCTGAAATGAATTCAATCCTCAAATACTCTAATAATTTGATTTCATTTAACACTTATATAAGTCTTCTGTCGGACAGAATAAGAGACAAATTCGCGAAAAAGTTTGGCTCAAAATTGGTATCAATTTCTGCGAGACTTTCAGAGTTAGACTTCATTGAGAAGTCGTTACCAAATGTTAAACAAATTGGTTATCTATTCGATGGCATCGCAAACAAAAATAATTTGGGGTTTGGGTCCCTCTCGAGACTCAAGAACCTAAAGAAATTGAATATTTATTTGTCGCGAGTCCCTCGAAATATGTGGTCAGGACTTCCCCAAACGGAAGACTCTAATAATGTCAGACTTTTTGCTGAAAATAATAAATGTTTGACTCATTTGACAATTGATTTGAATCGAGACGTTATAAGCGATGAAAACAGATTTGAAACCGCATTCAAACACTTCTCACTCTTTAATAATTTGATTGAATTGAAGATCAGTTCTAACGATGGTTTTGAAATGTTTGGTTCGATATCTGACCGATGGCTCGCAAAAGGTTTAAAACATTTGACAAAAAATTGTCCTAAACTCAAGTCATTTGCCGTCGAAAACGTGAGAATCGATAATGAGTTCCAATTTATGATTGAATTGAAAGAGTTCCAACATTTGGAGCGATTGGACATGAGTTGCAGTTACCCCATACAGTCTCACAATCAGTTGACTCTATCTCTCAACAAATCATTGAAATCACTGAAAAACTTAACGCATTTAAGAATTAAATTCAATATCTCTCCGATAGATGAATGTCTTCTCAAAGACATTGACATATATTTACCAAAACTGAGACATTTATTGATTAGAGGCTCGTTATACGCAACCAAAGAAACTGCTCTTTCTCTCAGCAGACTCTTCAATCTGGAATCACTGGATCTGATTATGAAGAATAGGTCTATCGGAAAGTTCATCGAAAAAATGGTTATAAATAATTGCAAGAGAATCAGAGAATTGAAAATAATTAATGAATAAAACTATTGCTTTTCGCAGATTATTATTTCAATGCTTTTGAACTTTACTCACAATCTATTGAAAAACTATTGAGTGATAAACTTTTATGTGTTTTTGTTTGACTCAATCATTCATTTCTTTAATAAATATTTTCAAATCAATTGAATATTAAACTCAATTTGACTTTAAAATAGACTCGACATCATAGTTGAAAATGAAGCTTGCTCATAAACTTATAGATCACAATAGTTTCGACTCAATAAGTGTTGAAAGTTGTGGCACAAGAAAAGTTAATTTCAGTTTCAAAACATTTCGAAACGTCTCATCTGTTTTATGTACGACTCATAAGTATGAGTAGTGTTTGTCGATTCAATTTCATTGGATTTAAATCTTTTGATTAAAATGTTTTGTCAATTAAGAAAAGATTCATTTAATGATAGATTTGATGACCAGTTGTCTGAAGTCATTCTTCAGTATTTGCCGATAAAAGATAAGTTCAGATTTGAATGTGTGTCCAAACGGTTCCAGAAAACAGTATATCTCCGACAGTATGAGCTCAATGTCGACCACTTCTTCGTCTATTATCTTCAGAGAGATATTGAAAAGTATGAAAACCTGATCAGAAAACTACCAAATGTTCGACAAATAAGACAGAAATCTTTTGCTCATATCCTTCAATCTATTGTCGACTCTGAGATAAAACTGATTCTGAATTATTGTCATCATTTGGTTGAAATTCATTTGGATTTGAATCGTTTAACGGACAGAATGAGAGATAAATTCGGCGAAAGGTTTGGCCAAAACTGTCTCTCATTTACCGCAAAAGCGGAAGACTTAAGAATGATTGAGAAGTGGTTCCCAAACATTGAAAACCTCGACTGTTTGACCCCTAATCTATCGGTCAGTTCTGTGGCCTGTCTTATGATCGAAACCCTTAAGAAACTGAAGATATGGTTGTGTGAGAGAACGCCACCCAATGGCGACATCAATGGTTTGGAGATAATCAGTGATTTCAACACAAGTCTGACTCATCTGACAATTGATTTGAATTTTATTAATTCAAATCTGATTGAAGACACTTTCAAACAGATCTATAAAATGAAAAAATTAGTTCATTTAGAGGTCAGAGGAGTACAAGAGGTGTCTGTAATCCGGTTTATCGAAGTTATGAAGAAAACTAATATAAACATCAAATCATTTTCTGTCGACTATTTAATTGATAGCCATCTTATGGCCACACAAATGGTGTATCAATTCTTCGGATTTAATCGACTGAAGAGATTGTCGTTAGTTTTCAGACAAAAACGTAAATCAGAAATTGATTTCGAAGTCATTGTTAAGAACTTATTGAAGAAGTTGTGTAACCTTACTCATTTGAAAATTGGTTTCTATAACTACAGACTAAGCGAAGAATTTTTGAAATCAATTGCAACTGATTTCCCGAAACTTCAATATTTGTCGATTGGGTATGACTTTTGTGTCGACGAACACAAAGATATTGAAATAGACTTTAAAACAAATGCAAATCCATTCAAGTTTGAGGTGTTTGAAGTCTGTCCCCTGAGGTGTCTCCATTCAAAGACTAAGAAACAAAAAAAGTTGATATGATTTAATCGTTTATGAGTTTCAATCAAATCAAAAGTCACTCATTTTTGGAAATCAATTAAAAGTTTAAATCAATTAATAAATTAACAAATTTTTAATAATAATATAAAGTATAGCTAAATATTAAAACTGTTCGTATTTTTTTAAACTTTAAATTGATTGATCCTGGCTAAAAAGTTTTTATTAACCTTCTGACGTATTTTATGAAAAGAGTTTATTGAAATTTTTTTATTATCTGAATATCAGATAAAGCGCAACATTATTGACAAATTAATGAACAAACATATGTATTGAAGCACTTTATGTGTTGTGTTTGAGTGCATAAGTAAAGAGCGGTTTTTATGGGTCGTTGCTATGGTTACCACAACTTTTATTGTTTTGTTGTCAATAATTATTTTGAAATAAACTTTTCTTATCTAATCTCTAAATAAATTAATGTTTTAAAGTTATTGACCGATCAATAAGATTCTTGGTCATCATCAAGGTAATTTACAATATTGATAACTAATGTCTGCAAGTTTTATAAACAATTTTTATCTGTTTTTTAGTTAAATTGATTGATTGCCGATAGAGTCAATTGAAATAACATTTTAATGTTTTGACTCAACTTTTGATTAGATTTTCTTCGACTCAGAAGAAGAAAATAATGAGTCATTCATACAGTGATAGAGTCGACGACAACTTGTCTGAAGTCATTCTCCAGTATTTGCCGATAAAAGATAAGTTCAAATATGAATGTGTGTCCAAACGGTTCCAGAAGACTGTATTTCAACGACAATATGAGCTCAATATCGACGAGTTCTTCGAGTTTTACCATAAGAGAGATGTTCGACATTACATAAACCTAATCAGAAAACTACCGAATCTTCGGCGCATAAGACAGAAGTCGTTCTCAAATTTGAATCAAACTATTGATGACTTGGACTCCGATCCGGACCTACTTCTCATGTATTGCCACTATTTATATGAAAATGATTTGTATTCGAGTGATATGACGGATGAGATGAGGGAAAGATATTGCGAACACTTTGGCCACAGATATCTCACCCGAACTAATGATCCGGAAATGATGGACAAGCACTTCATGTTTGACGAGGAAGAGGTCGATTCTGTGGCCAATAATCCAAACGCTTTGAAGAAAATGCGACAAAAGTATTGCTCTTCTGTTCTCCAATCGCCGGTCGACTCAGAAATCGAAGTAATTCTCAGATATTGTCATAATTTGGTTGAAATTGATTTGGATTTCAGTCGACTGACCGATAAAATGAGAGACAGATTCGGGAAAAAGTTTCGCTCAAAATGTCTTTCATTGACAGCAAATGCGAACGACTTTGAAATGATTGAGAAGTGGTTCCCAAACGTTGAAGAACTTGATTGCGTGGCTTATGATGGAAACCATTTAAGCCTTAAGTCTTTGTGTAGACTCCACCCAAAGAGACGGAAAAAATTGAAGAAACTTAAGATAGAGTTGAGTGAAAAGATGGCATATAATGAGGATATCATTGGTTTGGAGATTATCTCTGACATCAAAGATCTGACGCATTTGACAATTGATATGAATTTATTGCACTCCTCTCACATCAAAGAGACATTCAAACAAATATCAAAAATGAAAAATTTGATACATTTAGAGATGAGTGGGTTCTCTGATCTCTCACTCGAAGATAATTTGGAAATATTGAGAAAAAATAATAAATTGAAGTCTTTTTCACTAAATTATATCATCGAAAACAACGTAATCGGAGACAAAATAATGAGTGAATTGTCGAGATTTAGTCGATTGAAGAGATTATCATTAACTCTATCACAAGAGTCGGATTCGAGACTAGCGTTCGAAGCATTTCTGGTACAATCTCTGAGCGGTTTAACTGACCTTACTCATTTAAAGCTCAATATACACACCTATAGACTCAGTGAAGAAGTTTACAATTTATTTGAAAATTGTTTTTTAAAACTTCAGTATTTGTCGATCGGATACGACTTCGATGACGAAGAATTCGAAGCAATAGATGGATACTATCCGTGGTTTAATAGACCCCTCAAATTCAATATCCATCGCATCGAAGCCAACCCTCAAACAGAGATGAAGAGAATGTTGGAAAAGATGAGACGTATAAAGCGTTGTCACTACAGCTTCAGGTTTTCAGATGAGTTGTCCGAAAAGATTCTTCAATATCTGCCCATAAAAGACAAGTTCAGATTTGAATGCGTGTCCTATCAGTTCCAGATGACTATATTTCAGCGACAGTTTGACCTCAATATCAAACAACTTTTGGGTATTTGTTATGCGAGAGACAAACGACAGTTCAAAATCTTAATCAGAAAACTACCAAATCTTCGGTCCATAAGAAAAATGTTTACTTACGTTACGGACAAAGAAATGGATCTAATTATGAGATATTGTCATAATTTGGTTGAATTTGATCTCTATTTGAGTCGCCTTTCGGACCAAATGAGGGAAAGATTCGCAGAAAAGTATGGCTCAGAATGTATTGCATTTACTCCACAAACAAATGATTTTCCAATGATTGAGAGTCGGTTCCCAAATATCCAAGAATTCAATTGTATGGAACCGGAGATCAAAATTGAATTTATTGCTAGACTTCTGTTCAAAAATCTCAAGAAACTGAAGCTATGGTTTCAAAGAGCAGAAGACTTGACTGCTATGGAAATAATCAGTGATTACAACAAAAGACTGACTCATCTGTCAATTCACATAAATTTCACTGAAATCACTCCAATTAATGATATTTTCAAACAAATCTATAAATTAAAAAATTTGGTTCACTTAGAGATCAATGGATTAAAGGATGTCTTTCTTGCGTTGTTTTTGGAGAAACTGAGAGAAAGTTGTCCTAAACTCAAGTCTTTTGTCGCCGACTCTCTAATCAATTTCAATATAACCGGAAATGAAATAATTAGTGAATTATCGCAATTCAGTCGATTGAAGCGATTGTCTCTCGTTTTTCAACACAGTTCTCAATCGAGACAAATGTTTGAGAGATCCTTAAAATGCTCGTTGAAGTCAATGCGAGACCTGACTCATCTCACAATCGCTTTTCATAGCTATAGAATAAGTGAAGAAGTTTTTCGTTTAATTAAAACTAATTTTTCAAGACTTCAGTATTTGTCGATTGGATACGACTTCTATGAAGACGAACCCAAAGTCATTGAAAATGATTTACAAGTTTCTCGAAAACCATTTGTATTGAAGTTTTTTGACGTAAAACCTCTCAAATCGACAGCTCATAAGAGACAGAAACGGGAGAATGTCTCGCCTTTCAATTAAAATTTTAAAGGTATCTTGGCTCATTATGATAAAATTTAAATTAATCATGCTAATTTATTTGGATAAATATTTATCAATGAAAAAAACACTATACTTAATATGAAAGGTATTTGATCTTCCTCATTTTACTACATTATAATTCAATAAAGTTTTGCGAAAAAAGTTGAGTTTCAAATTGATGTCAATTCCTATTAAGACTACTTCCCCTCTAAAGGCAGTGATTAATGCAATTAATATTTAAATAGTTAACAGATTTTCAAATATTTAAAGTTTTAGGAATTTTCTCTACTTTTCGTTTAAAACTCGTTTAATCTAATGATTTGATTTGAAAAAAAATATTTGTCCTCGTTATTGATCTATCAAAAAAATTATCAAGTGAACAATTGGATACAAGTTTATTATCATTACTCTATTTAAACATTCGTTGATTAAAATACGTCAAACATTAGGAAAATTACCCAAAAAATAAAAAATTCTAATTCTAATAGTTTTTTGAACTAAGCCTTAATAAGTTTATTCATTTGTCAACTACTGGTGTGTTATATAACAGGCTTTACAACAATAACTTAGAGTTAAACTTCTTTTCTCTGTTCTATTTATATGAGAAAATTGTGGGGAATTTTTCTGGAGTCAGCTCAGCATATGCTCAACACACGAGGGCTGTGCGTGATTTGCCATTCAGTCAGTGAAAGACCTGTTCTGATTCGATGCGATCGAAATCACGCCACTCGTCAGTGGAAAGGCATGACTTCGATATAAATATACACTATTTTTGAAATTAAATTATTTCTATGTTTTATATATGATATGAAAAGTTGAGTTTAGAAACTCTGATTCAATTTATCTTATGATAAAAGTCTAATCGTTAGACAAAACTTCTCAAATCTTAAGTAAAAATTCTTTGTCTCTAATCTCTTACATAACTACAAATATATTGAAAGTTATAAAAGTTTTTTCAAATATCTATTTGAGTGTAACTTTCGCTGTGACTCAACCACTAATTGATTTGTTTTCTACCCGGAGTGAGGAAATTAGTAATTAATTATTTTTATCCTCTTCTTGAATTTCTATTCCTGATTGAAATTTCATTTGAAAACACCTGGCTTAATTGACAATTGATTCTTGTAAAAATGGCTCTGAGAACCACTTTAATGGTCAGGAATCAGAAGTTTCTCTCTAAGAAACTTCTGTCTGATCTCAAGAACTATGAACTGATGTTTGTATCAAACGTGAGATATATCTCAAACTCTCCCCAACAGGTAATCCATTCAATTGTTTATTGTTTTTAGACTTTTAGTAATTTTTTAATTTTTTGTTGTTTTAGACTCAAATGACTACAACTTATGGAAAAACTAATATTCAGTCCATAAATAAGTTAAATCTCCCGAAAAATATAATTCTAAGGCACTGTTCGCCGACTCACTCACTAGTGTTGGACGGTATGGTTGAGTCGATGCCAATATCTACAGTGCGACGACCCCTGACCCTGATCTTCGCCTGGCTTTTGGCTAAGGATAAACATCTGGAAAAGTATCGCCAAATGTGGTTCAAAAGAGGTTTCGATGTCCTTACAGTCCGGACCTCTCCGTTAGATCTATTGCTACCACCGATTGGGGGGCGTATTGTGGCCAAGAATTTAGTGAAAGCCCTCTCAGAACTGAACTCTCAATACAATGAGATCGTAATCCACGCCTTCTCTGTCGGTGGCTATCAATTCGGCGAAACTCTGGTTCAGTTGAGAGCAGAGGACGAGAACCGGAATGTTTTGAATTCAATAAAAGGAGTAATTCTTGACTCAATGGTATTCACAGAAGATTGCGCTCCGGGTGTGTCCAGAGCTATAACCCTAAATCCGATCGTTCAGCCTATGATTGAGTCATCGATTTATGGGTTTCTAAAACTTTTTCACAACATTTCGGTTAAAAACTACAAAATATGTGAAGAAGTTATGTTCAACCCATTCATCAGATATCCAGGTATTCATTGATATGTCTTCTCTTTTGAATGTTTTATTGAATATTGAGTTTTAATTTTAGGACTAATGCTATACTCGAAGGACGACGTCGTCAGTAGTGTTAAGTCTTATAAAAAATTGACTGAAAGTTGGATCAAATCCGGGAATAGAGTCGAATCCAAATGTTGGGATCAATCGACTCATGTCCTCCACTATAAGAACCATCAGAAGGAATACGAACAACATTTGGACGCTTTCCTCAAAAGTCTGAAACTGAGGAACAGTCGGTTTTAATCAAATCTGATTCAAATATCTCTCAATTGATTAGTATTTTAGTATTTATTCAGACTTTAAGACAATTGAAAACTATTTAACAAAAATCTATACATAACTTATATTTTGTATTATATATAATAATAATTTTATATTTATTTAATCCAATATTTGTATTAAAAATCTTATGTTTTATTCAATAAAAAAAATTAAAATTAAAAACATCTTTGATTTGAATTTTATATTGAATTTTCCAGACAACCTTGCACTGTTTTTGCAATAAACATGCAAGCCACATTGTGTCATAAGAATTTCATGAGAATATCTTTGCTCAGGCAAAACAAACTACCATTTGTTGATGTTAGGTAACCCTGGAAACACACGTCACCGGTGTTTAAATAGAAAGGTAGGTCTATATTGTGATTATTATTTATTAATGATCTTAGAAGTCGTTTGGAGTAATCATTCAGAAAATTATACCCAAAAGCGGTCCGACTCTCAATTCAATGGTTGGCAATAAAATGCTTTAATGTTTAATAAATTTTTTTTATTATTTTATATTTAATTCGTTTTAATACTCATTTTGTAACGAAAAACATTTCTATACTTAAGATTATAATTTATAACTAGATTTTAATAATTGAATAATCATGGTCAATAATTTAATTCTGTTGATTATTTATTGAATATTAAATAAAACTATTTTCGCAAAAAAAATCAATATTTAGATAACGAGTGAATTCTTTGTGTGAATTCTGCTCGATATTGATCGGAATGGCTCTCAGAGTCACAGCTCTTCTCAAAAATCAATTCTTGTTTTCAAATAAAATACATAAATATTTGAAAACATTTTCTTATTTCAAAATCAATTCAACCATAAGATGTGTTTCCAATACTCCAAAACAGGTTTGCATTTAATTAATTCAGAATTGAATTTATTTTTGATATAATTTTGAAAAAATAATTTAAAATCTATTTTTCTCTACAATTGCCTGAAGTCTGGCGAACAGACGATCCTCAGGAGAAGTCTACCAAAAAACATGTCTCTATGGCAGTGTTCGCCCATCCATTCTAGTCATCCAACCAAAGGAACGGTATATAATGGTAAACGTCCGTTGACTTTGATATTTGCCTGGATGTTGGCTAAGGACAAGTATCTCGTAAAGTTCAGGCAATTGTGGTTCGACAGAGGCTTTGATGTGCTCTTAGTTCAGACCTCACTCTTTGATGCGATGTTCCCTCCGATAGGGACTCAAGTCGTGGCTCAAAACTTAATTAAATCGCTTTCAGAGCTCAGCACTAATTACGATGAGATGGTAGTCCACGCCTTCTCTGTCGGTGGTTATCAGTTCGGGGAAGTCCTCGTTCAGTTGAAACGAGAGGAAAGACATCACAATATTCTAAACTCAATAAAAGGAGTGGTATTCGATTCATTGATTTACGCCAATGACTGCGCGTCCGGTGTTTCAAAAACTATGTCCACAAACCGTATCATTCAGCCTATGGTCCAGTTTTCGACTACTCTGTTCACTAAACTCTATCCCAATCTAATGAAACACTACAAAAATTCAGAGGATTTGGTGGCCCGGTATCCGCCTGGAAAATATCCAGGTTCATTTGGAATAAGTTCTTTATATGTTTTATTGTTTTTTATCTCAATTTTTAGGTCTAATTCTGTACTCAAAAAGTGATACAATCAGTAGTTTTGACGAAAACGAAGATCTGATTAAAAATTGGAAAAAATATGGAAATAAGATATCATCGAAATGTTGGGAACAATCGAATCATATTCTTCACCATCGATACCATCCGAAAGAATACGAACAAGAATTGGATGCTTTCATCACAAGTCTTGCTCTTAAGGACAGATCAATTCAACAAAAATGAAGATCTATTTTCCATTTGATATTAAATGTTTTCAAAGTAATACTCAAAACAATATTCACATAAACTAATTATAACTCATCTAATGCTCAATAGTTTATAAATATTTCAAATCGAATGCAAATTAAGATTATTTTCCAATTATTTAAAATTATTTTAATGTTTGAAAATGTGTTTAGGATTTGAAAGTTTTTGTAGATTGAAATGAGTCGCGCGACTCAGTTGTTAAAACTTGGAGTTCGGTCTCACTTCCAATTGAATAAAAGTTTCACATATTTTGATCAAAAGTCAAGAGTTTTAAGGATTTTTTGTTTTATATTATTTTGCGAAATGTCTCTCAAAAGTGTCCAAACATTTGAAGACAAAAATAAAAGAAGAGATTCTTATGACGAAAGGGTTTGCGACGATTTGTCGGAAGTACTTCTTCAGTACTTGTCATTCGAAGAGCGGTTCAGATTAGAGTCGGTGTCCAAACAGTTCCAGAGAACTGTATTTCAAAAACAATTCATTTTAGTCATCGATCGACTGTTGAATGATTTGGAGAGAAGTCGACGTCGTATCGGATACGTCAGGTAAGGAATAAATACTTTTATTGTAAAAACAATTGAATGGTTTTTTTCTTTCAGTTTTGAAAAAATTCTTCTAAAGTTACCAAACATTCGACGCCTTGAGTTTCAAAACTTTCAATTCCTGGATAATCCGCCGAAACAGTACTGTTTATACCGCGAGAGTCATATGTCTTTAATTGTGAAAAACTGTCGAAATTTGGTTGAAATCGATTTGACTCAGATCTCAGGAACTGCCCGAACACTCATTGACAACGACTTGGCCTCAAATATCTTCAAAATGTGTGCAGACATAAAGTGTTTGCAATTAATTAAAAAGTCGTTCACTAATGTCCAGGAATTGACTCTAAATCATTTCGTTGAGAAAGAGATCCCTCTTTTCCACGAATTATCTCAAATTCAATTCAAGAAACTGAAGAGACTTTCAATTGGTTTGAATGAAAATAATTTCGATTTACGCGAAACCAATGGTTTTATTGATTTTATTGAAAGAAATCAATATTTGACGCATTTGTCGCTAAAATTGAAGACAAGAGACAAACAGTTCTCTGATCTCCTATTTGTGAACATCTGTCGATTAAAACACCTTGTCCATTTTGAAGTGCCTAACTTTTCTAGTATTAGTAGCCATCAATTAGTCTTTGGTTTGGATCAGTTTCGTGTTGGATGTCCTCGACTCAAGTCTTTAACCCTCAGTGAAATCAAGATCTGTGAGTCGTCCGAAAGAACCCGTTTTCTGTCAGCACTCAAACAAATGAATCGATTAAAACGTTTGGATCTAAATCTGACGCCTCATGTCTTCTATTTTACAGAAGACCACAACACTGTCCCCGAATTGAATAAGACTTTGATAAGTCTGAAGAATTTGACTCATCTGAAGCTCTTTACCTATTTTATTGGCCCTAATAACGCAAATTTGATTCACGGTTTTGACGTACATTTGCCTCAACTACAGACACTCGTCATTACAACTCCTTTGATAGGATCTGAAGAGACTCCCGATATTCTGAGCGGACTCTTAAGATTGGAATCACTTTATGTCTTACTTGAAAGAGATGTTAAAAAAGCAGTCATTGAAAAGGTTTTGAAAAACTGTAAGAAAATTAAAGGATTGTCTCTTCACTAAGTTTTCATAATATATTTGTTTTTTCGCATTTATTTTAATATTTTTTAATAAAATAATTTCAAAATTGTCTTTAAATCAAATAATTTAATGTATTTTTCGTAATATAATCCTTAATAAAAAAGACAACTCTTTTCTATATGTTTGCTATTTTCTAATGAGAGGGTAAGTCATCATTGATCTCATGAGTCATCATACAGTCATACAGTCATTAGAATACTTGTCTCAAAAAATGTAGAATTTTTTGAATTTATGTCGGATTTAAATTTTTTTTATATACAAGATTCAAATGAGTCGCGCGATTGCTTTGTTAAGACCTGGAGTTCGGTTCTGTGTTTAATTGTTATTCAATTATCACATAATCCTGTGATAAGTCAATCCGATAATTATTATAAATTCTGAATTGAGTTAAGGATTCTAATATTTGGAGCAAAAAGTAAAGATTTTTGTGAATTTGTTTTCATTTGTTTTCTATTATTTTGCGAAATGTCTCTCAAAAGTGTCCAAACATTTGAAGACAAAAATAAAAGAAGAGATTCTTTTGACGAAAGAGTTTGCGACGATTTGTCTGAAGTACTTCTTCAGTACTTGTCATTCGAAGAGCGGTTCAGATTAGAGTCGGTGTCCAAACAGTTCCAGAGAAGTCTATTTCAAAAACAATTCAATTTAGTCGTCGATCGACTGTTGTCTGATTTGATAAGAAAACAACGGATCAAAAGGTAAGATATAAACCAATGTTTTGTCAATAAATAAATCGCTTTTTCTTTAAGTTTTGAAAAAATTATTCGAAAGTTACCAAACATTCGATGCCTTGAATTTCAATTCTTCGGAGTAGAGCACTGCCTATGCGACAGTCAAATGTCTTTAATTGTGAAAAACTGTCGAAATTTGGTTGAAATAGATTTGACTCAGATCTCAGAAACTGCCCGAACACTCATTGATGACGACTTAGCCTCAAATGTCCGCAAAATCACTGCAGACTTAAAGAGTTTGGAAATAATTAAGACATTATTCATTAATGTCGAGGACTTGCGATCGAATTGGTTTTTAAATAATTCGGTTGAAAAAGAGTTTCCACTTTATTACAAATTATCTCAAATTCAATTCAAGAAACTGAAGAGACTTTCAATTGGTTTGAATGAAAATAATTTCGATTTACGCGAAACCAATGGTTTTATTGATTTTATTGAAAGAAATCAATATTTGACGCATTTGTCGCTAAAATTGAAGACAAGAGACAAACAGTTCTCTGATTTTCTATTTGTGAACATCTCTCGACTGGAACACCTTGTTCACTTTGAAGTAGCCAACTATTCCGAGATATTTAGCCATCAATTAGCTTTCGGTTTGGATCAGTTTCGAGTTGGATGTCTTCGACTCAAGTCTTTAATCCTAAGAGATGTCAATCTATACGATTGGACCCAAAGAACCGAATTTCTATCAGCACTCAAACAAATGAATCGATTAAAACGTTTGGATCTAAAGCTAACCTATTCTACAGAAGACGAGAACAATATTTCAGAATTGAATCAAACTTTAATAACTCTGAAGAGTTTGACTCATCTTAAGCTCATTTTCCGGTCTATGGGACAAATCGATGGAATTCTGATTCACGGGTTTGGCGTACATTTGTCTCAACTCCAGACACTCTTCATTACACCTCTTTTGATAGGACCTGAAGAGACTCCCGATATTCTGAGCGGACTCTTAAGATTAGAATCACTGTTTGTCAGACTTAACGGAGATTTGAGAAAAGCAGTCATTGAAAAGGTTTTGAAAAACTGTAAGAAAATCAAAGAACTAACTGTTCTCTAATTTTTTTTGAAATATTTGTTTTTCGCATTTATTTTAATAATTTTTAATAAAATTTTTTCAAAATTCTTCAAATTAAACGAATTTTTGTAATCTTTGGTAATATAATAATAAATTAACTAATTATTTGAAATCCAATAAAATTATACCTTTTTTCGATAATTTGTTAACAATATCACAACCAGAATATTATCCCAAACCTTGTAATACCAAACTCTGCATTTTTCAGACCCGGTTTTATAATCCTGTGATAAGTCGTCAAATATTTCTTATAAATACATTTGGATTGAGTAAAAACTTCGCACATTTGCATCAAAAAGTGAAGAGTTTTTGTGAATTTGTTTTCATTTATTTTCTATTATTTTGGGAAATGTCTCTCAAAAGTGTCCAAACATTTGAAGAACAAAATAAAAAAAGAGATTCTTTTGATGAGAGAATATGTGACGACTTGTCTGAAGTACTTCTTCAGTATTTGCCATTCGAAGAGCGGTTCAGATTAGAGTCGGTGTCCAAACAGTTCCAGAG
Organism: Tectocepheus velatus; assembly: GCA_034700625.1. Classification (NCBI taxonomy): domain Eukaryota; kingdom Metazoa; phylum Arthropoda; class Arachnida; order Sarcoptiformes; family Tectocepheidae; genus Tectocepheus; species Tectocepheus velatus. The sequence continues at coordinate 15,224 of JAQIXV010000882.1, forward strand.
AACTGTATTTCAAAAACAATTCATTTTA
>JAQIXV010000883.1:0-15247 GCA_034700625.1 Tectocepheus velatus
AAATTTTGATTTTCACACAAGAATTGTGAGAAAAGCTCAACAGAAGCGCTAATTCACTGACAAAATGACTTTTCCTTTTCTTATTTCAAACGAAACTTTTTTTTTGTAATAATTTTTATTCTTATCATTAAATTCTTGTCTTCACTAATAAACTGAACACAAATTTAATTGAAAACAAAAAAACTTATGAATTGATTACAAAACTGGAGACGAAACTAATTAAACACAAAAACCAATTGATTTATATTTTATAAGACATTCGTTAAAACTATTAATTAATTATTGTTTACTATTATTACAATTATTTGGGATTTAATTAATTGCAAGAAAACATTAAAATTGATAATTCTAATGAAAATTGGCATTAATTTATCAATAAATAAGCTTGACCAAGATGCATGACCATTGAACCATGAGCAAATTCTTATTTTGTCAACCATCAAGGTAAATTATAATTATTTACAACTCTGCAGAATAAAAATCTTAACAAGATGAAAGTTTACCTGGCCTTGAATTTTTTTTATAGAAGTTTGTTCAAAATAGTGACCAAGTTTATTTATTCAAAAAGCTTTGCTTGAATTTTACGAGAGGTGTGCCATCTATTGGCCATTCAGTCAAACGAGTCATTCATTTAAAGTAAACAAACGTTTTGTAAACAAAGCGTTCATTTGTTGACACATTTTTTGGACGACTTAACCGCAGAAGAATGTCTTCATTATATAATTCCAGTTATTATCAGTCACTGCCGACTACCGGTGCCATCGCTGTCACCAATGAAAAGGGGGAGAAGACTATGCAAAAGGTGAAAGTTCAACGTTATATCACTGGACGGAAGTATGTCTTCAATTATCTTATAATTGGATCAAATGGTCATTAATTTTGTGTCACTTTTAGGCCACGTTTTGCCACCGATAGGGACAGGTCTTCATCGGAATCAGAGTCCAGTTCTGAAGAGGAGACGGATTTGACGACAAACTACAGGTCTTCGACACAAAAGGGACAGCAATTGTCTCAAAACCAATACATCACTTCTTATGACAACATTAAGAGCGAAGACATCGAAGAAGACATTGAATTCAAAGCAAACGATCCGCGAATCAGACGTCTGATGAGCCGACGGGAGGCCAAAGAGGAGGAGATCTCTTCAGACGAAGAGGACAGAGACCGGAGACGCAGACAGAGACACGTATTGCAGCCGCAGATCATTTCCATCGGTCCGGAGGACAGGGAGACAGTCGAAGAGGTCAGACATCGGCGACGGAACAGAAGGGAAGCGGAGGACGAGTCGAGTGAAGCCGAAGACGACGAGGAAAACGTCGAACGACGGCATCAATTGCTGCGATTGAAGAGAGAGGAAGAAGACGAGGAACTGTTGGCCAAAGTCGAGGACGAAGAGGACACAGAAGAAGAGGAGGACGAGTATGAAGAGGACTACACAGACTCAGAGGACGACACCGGACCCAGACTTAAGCCGGTATTCGTACCAAAGAAGGGACGGATAACTCTGACTGACGTCGAAAAAGAGGAACTGAAGGAAAGGCAACAAAAAGAGGCCGAAAAACGGACCACAGAAGAGCGCAAACGACAGACACTTAAGATGATTGAAGACGACATACGTCGAGAAGAGGCGGAAAAAGAGGATCAGAAGGAAGAGGAGGCCATACAGAGAGGGATCGCCACTGTTTTGACGGACGACGAGAGCGAAGAAATTGCGTACGAGTTCTGGAAATTACGTGAATTGAAGAGAATTAAGAGAGAAAAGGAAGAGAAGGAGTCATTCGTTAAGGAGAAACTCGAAATCGAAAGACTCAGACAAATGACTGAAGAGCAGAGACAGGAAGAGCTCCTGAAGAACCCCAAACTCGTGACAAATGCCGCCCCGAAAGGGAAGTACAAGTATTTGCAGAAATACTTCCATAGGGGAGCCTTCTATTTGGATGAAGAGGATGAGGTGTTTAAGAGAGACTTCGCTCAGCCCACTCTTGAGGACCACTTTGACCGGACAACCCTCCCGAAGGTGATGCAGGTCAAGAACTTTGGCCGCTCCGGACGTACGAAATACACTCATTTGGTAGATCAGGACACGACAGCTCACGACAGCCCGTGGGTCGCGGAAACGCCTCAGAATGAAAAGTGGAAGACCTCTCGAGCGGCCGGAATGAGACAAGTGTTCGATCGGCCGTCCGGTAAACGTAAATAGGCTTTCGGTTTGTGTTTTGGTTTTTTTAATTTTGAATTCATTTAACATTTAATTCATAACTTTTGTAAATAAAAATCGATTTTTATTTAATTGAATGAAATTAATGACTATTTTTTTCAAATACTCCGAACAGAAGTCTCTGTTTTAGTTCCAGATCTCTCTTCGGATCCAATTTTCTGTTCAATGTTTGGAGGCTTTCCCAGAATTTCTATTGAAATTCAAGAAATTAATTCAAAACAAAATTGTTTTACAAATTACTGACCATTTTGTCGATAGAACCAAATGACTAAAACTATGAACGCGTATAAGAGTACGAAGAATACCAATGAAATGATCGCTAAGTAATTGACTTCTTCTTCAATCGGTTCCCAAACAGTTGTATTAACTCTTATTTTACTGCAATTTATCAAAATCTTTGGGTTTTTAGTGCACTGAAAGGTATTCATAAATAGAATCAAATTTAGAGAAAAACAGAGGAAAGGGTTCATTAAAATGTCTTACAGAGGAACTGATCTTAAATGGATATGTGTAACAGTACTTAATTGATCTGTCAAATTGGAACAGGATAATCAAGCCGTGACCCAAATCAGGGGTTTTGCCCAAACTATGGGTCGGTCTCGGGTCAGGTTTTTTCGAGTCTTCAACACTGTATTGACCAAAAACTGCTATCACTTCGAGGCCAGGGATCAGATCTTTGAGTGCAGGGGATTCTATGGCTTGCTTTTGATTGTGCCAGTACAATAAATTGAAGTTATAGTCAGTAAATTGAGTGCCGCTCAGATTGGCATCGATTTCGAAGACGTAATTGTCTTTTACATAATTCTTCAGTGAGTTCTGTTCCACAAATACGACAAATGTTTTATCCCTTTCCAACCAATTCGGGACAAAAGCCATTTGAGTTAACCCCACCTTCGGGTCCAACGATCGAAATGTGGTGTTTCCCTCCAAATTGAGATCAGTCTCACTGTCTGTCAGTTCCCCCCAATCGATACCCTTCTTATCGGACTTAAGAGGAATTGATTAATCAAAAGTCAGTAAAGGAAGGGAAGGCATACCTTCACGAGTCCGGCCATACATTTGTTTGTAAACCAAACACAGAAAGCCATTGAGTATTGACTCCCAAACCAATTGCTTGTCTTTCCCTCGTCTGCAAAGATTTCCACTGTTTTGTTGTCGTCGTCCGTATTGTCAGTGAATCCCAGTTTCCAATAGTTTTGGTCAATGAATACGAATGAATGGTTACCGCTTTCGGTGAGTCTTCTGAAGCCATAAGAAATCTTATAATTATTATCAACAAAAGCGTCACAAAAGTTGAGACATTCATAAGATTTCATAAGAAATACAAAAATCAAAATTAATTTCAATTTAAAACTCATTTCAAAAGTTTTCTAAAGAATTGCAAAACTTATGATCTTTTTCTCAAAACTTAAGTTTTGGTCAAAAATTTCTATCAATTCATCAAAAATTCAAATTCAATCCAATTATTATACTATAATTGATTTGACCAAACTGTAAGATCATGCGCTAGCTCAATTGAATTCTTCCAAAATAAATAAAAGTTATCACGATATTAATGTCTCTATTATTGGGTTAAATACCTCATTATTATTGAAATTTATGTCATTTTTCAATAATTAAATGTCAATACAATAGACTATGACCTCAATTAATGTAAAACATAACCCAATCGCCGGAATCGATGTCAAACATCTGGGGTTAAGTCAAACAAAAGCATCTATTGAATCAATTCTAAAAAACAAACTAGTTCATACTGTAATCAGAAATGCTTTGCCAGACCTATTCTTCTACTTTTGTCTAACCTTTTGATGGCATTCCTCCTGATTGTGATTTTACTGGTGTTAGTGTCCATCGAAGTCAACAATTGTCTGAATATTCGGAAGAATTACTACAAAAATGTTGAAAACAGACGACAAACAGATCTCAGTTCAAAGGGTTCAAAGTTGACCACAAATCGTGAGCACAGAATAAAGCGACCGAAACACTGGTTTGACTCCAACTACAGTTACAACAAAACTGATTACAACTCCGTTGAGAAGTCGTCCCCAATTTTCAAGAAACTGGGCCTTTATTACCTACTGTTGGGTGGTTTCAATCGGGGCTACAATAGTTACGGTGGTTATGGTGGGTATGGAGGGTATGGAGGGTATGGCGGCTATGGTTATGGAGGAATTCGAGGAGGAGGTGGTGGAGGTGGTGGAGTAATTGGAGGTGGATATGGAGCTTATTATGGGGCGGGCAGAAGAGGGGGTCGGAATAGGAATAGTATTCGCCGACGAATAAGAGGTGTCTTCGGAAGGATTACCAGAAGAAGAAGGAGACGAAGAATAAGAGGAAAGAAGTGATTCAAATATGTTTTGTAAATGAAAATTGTTTTATAGTTTGAATAAAATTATTTTTCATTGATAGAGCTTGGTACTTTTTATTAGCATGTTGATTTAAATAAAATATCTTGATCATTTGGAATTCCTAACTTAGGATCGGGTGAACAAAAAGTCTTGATTTCTTTCGAGTGTTGTCTTAAGAATTGAATCAAAAATTAGTGAAAATTATTCAGAAATCAAATGAAGTCTTAACTCTCTGTTCAGAACATTGGGTGATGAGAGGGGAACGACTGCTATGCTGTCGATCCACATGTGCTCTCGTGACTGACTGGAAGACCTGTTCCAACGAATTGTCACATTCTTGATGTCAACAGAATCGTGACCAAGAGTTTCGATAAAACTATAATTAAATCCCAAACGGAATAACTGTTCCCTGAGTTGGAGGAAGTCAATTTCAAATTCAATCTAAATTAGCAAGGTCATACTTTTTATTCAAGGTAATTATTTCCATTCCTCCATTTGTCTCAAATAGAGCTGTTATGACACCAATCCTACTGACCCTTCCCCGCGAAGGCTGTCCCATATTTAAGCGAATCTGGTATTCATTGACTGAAAAATTTTGAAAATTTTAATCAAGAAATCAATTCTTTCGGTGAAATACAGACAGAAATAGGGATATTTGTCTGACGTCATCAAATAGAATCGTTTGCCCATGGTCATATTCTTCATTTCAATGCTCTTGATAGCCTCCTCTCCAAAAATTGCACACTCGTCTCCCTGTCCACAGTCGGCGCATTGACCACTAATGAAGGATTGGTAATCACTGCATGAATAGGCGACAGGTGTGAAGTGTTTCAAATTCAAAGTAGCTTGGTAATAATAAATTGAACGCATGTGATCGCACGCCAACAGACGTCGGCCGCCTTCTACGAAGCCTTAGACGAGAAAATTGATTACAACTTTGAAACTTGGGTCAGGTTTGAGAGCATACCCTCGATGAATCCAGTCAGGCGTTGTTTAAGACATCCCGGCTGATCTCTACCTTGAATGGGTTTTATAAATGACCAAGCTTACTAAGCCTAACATACCTCCATTCGGGTAGAAGTCAATGTGACCACTCGTTTCTTTGGCACCCAAACCCACTTCAGGAAGGAAGGACTTACCGTCGGAATGGATTACGTCAACGAATTGGGCCTTAAATTAATGTTTTTGTCAATTGAGAGGCTGTGCTAAACAAGACTCACGTCTGTTGGGTCTAATTTCTCTCTTGGATCTTTGATGCCTTCAAAAAGTGGACCTGTAGATAAACTACCTTGATAATTTAATAAATTTCTAAATGATAGTTCAAACCAGCAGGGTCCCATCCAGTGATACGTCCTAATTGACCATTAAACTTTTCCCCCGCATAGCCAGCTATGTGTGCTCCCAGAGAGTGACCCAGAATATGGACATCACTTAACTTGAGTCCAGAAACAGTCTATCCGTTCAAACAAATGAATGTCAGAAAAGTTTTTAACAAAACAATTGAAGCAAACCTTCAAATCATTGATGAGAAGTGCTATCAATGGTCCGATTACTCTCGTATTAGCGACAGCCTGGTATTTAAGATTTGATTAAGCAAAATGACCTAGCTATTCAGTGAAAATACCTGGAAATAAGGAAAGTTGCCGCCACTCCAGTCAACTATAATGACGTTGAGATCGTAGGCTTTGAGGAACTCATCCTTTAATTGTCTGAACCAATCACCGAAATACTGATTATCGATATAGCCATGAACAATGATCTTGGTCATTAATGATCCATTGAAATACGAGTTTCTGATGCTCTGATGGTCACCAATACTCAACAACTGTGCGTTATTCAGATTTTTTCGCGTATGTAATAAAAATGTGGTTCCAATTCGCTCAGGACTTTGGGAATGGAATGCAATTGGTCTGAGGATGGGGTTATATAATTCACTGAGAGTGAAGTTTCCTATTCCTGGATAAATAACTTTTGGTGACAACAATCCGTTGTTTATGTTTTGAAGCAAAACAATTGAATAGATTTTAATGCGAAACAAATTTAGCATAAAATCTGTTTTCATCTCTTTGATAGTGTATCACTTGACTTATACCAAGTTTATATTGGATGAGATTTAAATATGAACATGGTCATCAATTTTATTTGAACGATTTCATTAATATAACGAGATTATAGATTATAGAAACAATTATAGAAATTAAAATGTGGTATGAACATATGGGAATGAACTCAAACTATATTGAATTTTAATTTAATTTAAATTTATTAATGCTCTTGGTAATTCACTAGAATTCAACGAACGTTTAAATTAGCTTGAGTAGATCTAAGCACGACATATCGTAATTACCTGGACCATAATTTAGCTTGCCAATTAGATAAAGTGAAATTCAGTTAAAATAAACAAAACATAAGAATTGAATCATTTTATTGTTAGCAATGTTTTTGAAATAACTTGGCTTTTATAAATTCCATGATCATAATAACCAAGCTTGATCTTGCTCGCTTAGTGTGTTAACCAGTAGGAACTCCCAGAGGAAGATCAAGACCCAAAGGTGGGGGCGATGTTATGGGGAACTCATAATTTGCGACTGAATACAAATATAATTATATAAATAATTTGTTTTTCCACATAGAATACAGACTGAAATATGGGGGGCTGTCTGTTGTCATTAGATAGAATCGTTTGCCCATGGTCAAATTCTTGAATTGACTGCTCAAGATAGCTTGTTCACCAAGAATGGCGCAATTTTCCCCCTGTGCTCCACAGTCTTGACAGTCCCCTCTTTGGAAGGCCTCATAATCGCTGCACTCGTATGCCATTGGATTGAATTGAGTGAAATTCATAGAAGCAAGGTAATAGGTCCAAGATCTTTGGTGATCACACGACACAATAATTGTTACCTCGGGTCCATTAACGTTAACTTTTAAGCAAAATACTTAAAATTGGATTTTTATTCTGTGCCCAATGAAAACTGACCTCCGTTAGTAAGGATTGTAGTCACCCGATCTTCGACGCACCCTGGTTGGTCAACACCTGGTTAAAAATTTTAAAATTATCAGCTTGGTCTTAATTTGATTTTTCTTGGTTACCATTGTTTGGCCAAAAGTCTAAGTGACCGCTCGTTTCGTTGATTCCTAACCCGAAGTTAGGGATCAAATACTTAGCGTCCGTATGAATGACGTCAACAAATTGACCCTTAATTTAAAGAATACAATCAATTGATTGAAAAGCTATTAAAATTGATACTTACGTCTGACGGGTCAAGTTTGGCCTGGGTATAGTTAAGCCCTTGATAGTATGGACCTGCAATACCATTTAAAATGGTTATTTGATGACTGATTATATAAAAATTGATAACAAACCAGCAGGGTCAAATCCTGTGATGCGTCCGACCTGACCGTTGAGTCTTTCCCCGGCGGTTCCTACAATATGTGCCCCCAAAGAGTGGCCCAAAAGGTGGACATCAGATAAGTTAAGTCCTGTAACAGTCTTACAGTTGAGTGAAACATATGTTAGAAAAAGTTGTGAACAAAACAATTGAAACAAACCATCAAATCATTGATGAGATTCCCGATCACTGCTCCGACAACTCTCGCATTGGAGACGGCCTGCGGTCAGATAACATTCAATGAAATATCATAATTAATCTAGGTAATCTACCTGAATATAATCATTGAAGTTACCACCCCTCCAGCTGACCACTACCACATTACAATCACTGGCGTAAAGGTATTGATCCTTGAAATTTTCCTGCCAATATGTATAGTCTGGGTCATCTATGAATCCAGGAACAATGAACTTGGTCGGTTTTGTTCCATCGAAATTAGAAGAAGTTATGGAAGTCGTGTCATTCCATTGTAAGGGCTGTCCAGTGGTTGGATTAGTTTTGGTGTATAACGTAAATGAAGTGTTGATTATTTCGGGACTTTGAGGCAACATAACCACCGGTCGATAGATCGGGTCCTCAAAGTCATGGGTAGTGAATGTACCGATACCTGGATATGTGACCTGACCACTCAGGGTCGATACAATAAGTTGCGGGTCGACGTTATTGAGCACATCAAGTGCCGTGATAATAAGCAACGTAGGACCAACTGCGGTCATTTTTTATCTGAAACAATATGTTTAATATTATAAAAATAACCCGGTTACTTCTAATTCAACTCAACAGTACTCTTCCAACAAGAACAATGATTGGAAAAAGAGTTATTTGAAAACTTTATAGCAATTGCTTGACATTTAAACAAAACACCTGAACATTGAAAAGTTGCCACTTTTGACGGTTTAATAAAATAAAAACATATTTTAAGACAAATTGAAGTTTGATTTTTATAACGTTAATCGTTAATACCATTAATTGTATTATAATTTTCATTAAAAACACACCAAAAATAAATCAAATGTTTTATACTTTGCTGTCATTTGCAAAGACTTTGTTTCAATTAATGGAAAAATACAATAAAATTATCAATTATTGAGAAACAAAATATGGGTAGATATTAGTTGTGTTCAGGTAAAAATATTTGCCCATGGTCATATTCTTGAAATTACTGCTCAAAATAGCTTGTTCACCAAAAATGGCACATTTCTCTCCCTGTGCTCCACAGTCAGTGCACTCCCCTCTGAGGAAAGCCTCGTAATCACTGCACTCGTAGGCAATCGGTTTGAATTGAGTGAAATTGAACGATGCAAGGTAATAAATCCATGATCTTTGGTGGTCACAAGTGGCCAAAGTTCGTAATCCGTCGGCAAAACCTTCAAAACATAAAAACATTATTAATATCTGTTTTGAATTCTTCGAGAAAAAGGATCCGACCGTTATATACAATAGAAGTCATACGTTCTTGAAGACAACCTGGTTGGTTTTTACCTGGTCAATTAGTATAGAAATGATCAGCTATTTGTTTTCATTGCAATTCAATTACCATTATTAGGCCAAAAGTCTAAGTGACCGCACGATTCGTTGATACCTAACCCAAAGTTAGGGATCAGATACTTGGCATCCGTATGAATGGCGTCAACAAATTGACCCTTCATTTTGAGAATACAATCATTTGTTTGAATAAAAAGATATTCAAATTAATGCTAACATCTGTCGGATCCAGTTTTGCTTGGACATCTTTGACACCTTGGTAGAATGGACCTGCAATAAAATTTGAATATAAATTACCTTATTCAAAAAGTTCAAACATACCAGCAGGATCAAGTCCAGTGATGCGTCCGATCAGGCCGTTGAGTCTTTCTCCGGTGTGACCGGCAATGTGTGCTCCCAAGGAATGACCCATTAGGTGGACATCAGATAAGTTGAGTCCCGAAAAAGTCTTACATTTGAGTGAAACATATGTTAGAAAAAGTTGTGAACAAATCAATTGAAACAAACCTTCAAATCATTTATCAGATTCGCAATCATGTCTCCGACCACTCGGGCATTGGATACGGACTTTGATTATATATTTTTATACAATTCATATTATTAACCATGATCAAATACCTGGATGTAGTTATTCAAGTTACCGACTTTCCAGTCAACTATAATAACATTGCAATCATAGGCTCTGAGAAATTCATCTCTCATTTGTTTCGTCCATTTTATAAAATCAGTATTAGAAAGAAACCCTGCAATAAGTATCTTGGTTGGATTTGTTCCATTAAATTTTGATGCATCTATTGAGTCCTTGTCATCATTTTTGAGGATTTGTTCATTTGTCGGATTATTTCGCGTATATAACAAAAACTGTGTATCAATTGTTTGCGGACTTTGAGGCAATTGTACGACAGGTCTATAGATTGGGTCATAAAAGTCACGGGTAGTGAAATTGCCGATACCCGGATAAGTTACCTGGCCAATCAGATTTTTCACTAATAGGTCTAGATTATTGAAAAGGCCATAATAAGCTAGTCCCAGTAACATTGTTCCATTTGGAGGTATCATGGACATTTTAATAACGATGTTAGTTATTGGAGACAAAATGAACTTGACACTCAAAACAAATCAAGCAAAAATCACTGAAACTATTTGAAGAAAATGCATACAAATGAATAAATAATAAACACCTGGTTTATAAAGTGTATATTGGAAAATTAACTGATTTAATTAAATCTAGGGTGAATTTAATGTCTCATTTTTCAACCTTATTTCACTGCAAATTGAACATGGTTAGATATTGAATTTCACATCTATAATAAAAATCTATTCGATTCTATGAAAAAAATATAATAAAATTAATTATCAATTATTGAGAGACAAAATATGGATAGATATTAGTTGTCTTCAGGTAAAAATATTTGCCCATGGTCATATTCTTGAATTTACTGCTCAAAATAGCTTGTTCACCAAAAATTGCACATTTCTCTCCCTGCCCGCAGTCAGTGCACTCCCCTCTGAGGAAAGCCTCGTAATCACTGCACTCGTAGGCTATCGGTTTGAATTGAGTGGAATTGAACGATGCAAGGTAATATTTCAAAGATCTCTTGTGACTACACGACACAAGAGATGATATACCTTCGGCCAGACCTTCAAAACAACAAAAGTATTATTATTTTTGAATTCTTTGCGAAACAGTAGCCGACCGTCAGATATAAATGAATAGACCCATTCTAGAAAACATCCTGGTTGATTTATGCCTAGTCAATTGATTTAGAAAATATCAGGATCATTTTATTAATATTTCATGGTTACCATTGTTAGGCCAAAAGTCTAAGTGACCGCTCGATTCGTTGATTCCTAACCCGAAGTTAAAGAACAGAATATCGGCGTCGGTATGAATGACGTCAACAAATTGACCCTTCATTAAAAAAAATTCAATAATTTTTTGAATCAAGAGAAACTCAAAATGATGCTAACATCTGTCGGATCCAGTTTTGCCCGGGCATCTTTGACACCTTGGTAGGATGGACCTGCAATATAATTTTGAACATTTTGTATAACAGTATACCATTCAGAAATTTTAGACAAACCAGCAGGGTCAAATCCAGTGATGCGTCCGACCTGACCATTAAGTCTCTCCCCGGTGTGACCGGCAATGTGTGCGCCTAAAGACCAACCCAATAGATGGACATCAGATAAGTTGAGTCCCGAAACAGTCTTACAGTTTAATGAAACATATGTTAGAAAAAGTTGTGAACAAAACAATTGAAACAAACCTTCAAATCATTTATCAGATTCGCAATCAATACTCCGACTACTCGGGCATTGGATATGGACTATAATTATATATATATATATGATTATACAATTCATATAATTAACCATGATCAGTTACCTGAAAATAGTTATTCATGTTTCCGGCTCTCCAGTCGACTATAATAACATTGCAATCATAGGTTCTGAGGAATTGGTCTCTCATTTTTTTCGTCCATTTAATAAAGTTTGGATTATCAAAATACGCAGATATAAGTATCTTGGTTGGCTTTTCCCCATCAAATTTAGATACAATTATTGAGTCCTTGTCATCATTTTTTAGGATTTGTTCATTTGTCGGATTATTTCGCGTATATAACAAAAACTGTGTATTAATTGTTTGCGGGCTTTGAGGCAATACTACTACCGGTCTATTGATTGGGTCATAAAAGTCAAGTAAAGTGAAGGTTCCGATGCCTGGATAAGTGACCCGTCCATCCAGTGACTCTATCAACAGCCCAGGGTCTATATTATTTAAAAGGCCATACACAGTTAGTCGGATATTGTATCCGGACATTATTCAACAAGTTTTATAATATTTAAATGAATAAAACAAAAGTTGATAGTTTAAGTTTTATGGAAATTCATGTTTGACTAAACACCTGAACATCAGAACATATCAACTGTTCTGACAAATAAATTGTAAACAAAATTACTTTAAATTGAATTTTAATTGAATTCTTGTATTTTTCAAAGCTTTCATCACCCAAACACCTTGGTCTCACCCAAGACTTGATACAGGGATGCCAATAGGCAGGGGTGGCGCCGAAGTTATTGGAAACTGATATCCATTTACTGAAAAAATAGAATAAAATTAATGAAATTGTTATTCATTTGAATAACCGACCGAAGTATGGATAGGTGCCGGTTGTCACTAAATAAAAGTTTTTGCCCGTGGTCATTTGCTTGTTAGGGCTCTCCGCAATGGCTTGCTCTCCAAGAACAGCACATTTTTCTCCCTGTGCTCCGCAATCAGTACATAATCCGTTGAGGAATGAGTTGTAATCACTGCACTCGTATGCAATCGCTTGGTATTGTGTTAATGACATTGAAGCAATGTATAGATCATGGGATCTATCATGGTTACAGCTTATCACATATGGTGATAAATCTTGACTGGCTTGACATCCTGGCTGGTTTTGGCCTGGTTAATAATTTTAGAAAATATGAACTTGATCACTTGATGAAGTTGCCATTAATGTTACCATTATTAGGCCAGAAGTCTATGTGACCGCTCGAGTCATTGGTTCCAAACCCCAGGTTAGGGATCAGAGGCTGGGCGTCGGTGTGAATGACATCAACGAATTGGGCCTTAATTACAATTTTCATATAATTTTATGAATAAATTCAAATCCTGATAATTACTCACATCTGACGGATTCAATTTAGCTAGGGGATTATTGATCCCTTGATAAGCTGGTCCTATAATTCATATCAACTTGATTTTAATTAGCTCATAAAATTATTTGTGGGCATACCAGCAGGGTCCAATCCAGTGATGCGTCCCAACCCACCATTTGGGAATCTCTCACCGGCATAACCAGCTATATGTGCGCCCAAAGAGTGGCCCAGAATATGAACATTGGAAGGGCTGAGTCCGGTAGCGGTCTATGAATTCATTTAATTTATTGATAGAAAAGTTATGAACAAAACAATTGAAACAAACCGTCATATCATTGATTAGGTTCGCAATCACTGGTCCCACAACTCTTGTATTGGCGACGGACTGCCATTTAATATGTGTTACTTTTAAGCTTGCTCAAATTTTGATCATTTACCTGTACGTAGTCATTAAGGTTACCGCCCCTCCAGTCAACAATAACAACATTGCAATCATAAAGTGCTAGGAACTGATCTCTCATCTGTTCCATCCATGTACTCCCATCGGGATTATCCAGGTAACCGTGGACAATAAATTTGGTTAGTCTTGTTCCAACAAAATTAGAGCTGGTTATAGTTGCAAGGTCACCACCAGTCAAAAACTGAATGGTTGTCGGATTGTTTCGCGTATATAACCGAAACTGTGTGTTAATTGTTTGCGGGCTTTGAGGCAATACTACGACCGGTCGATAGATTGGGTCATAAAAGTCAGTGGTATAGAAAGTACCGATACCCGGGTAAGTGACCTGACCAGTCAGTGATTGGACTAATAAGCCAGGGTCAATATTGTTCAAAAGACTATAATAAGTTATTCCATATATTAATGTTCCGTTGGAAAGTATCATGTCCATCTTTGTGTTTGTTAAGGCAGAAAAATGAACTTGATACTGTTAAACAAATCAATAATAAATCACTCAAATAATTTTATGAATTTTCAAGTAAAAATTTTTTTATCATTGACAATTTAATAGCAAAATACAATAATAGATAACTAATGAAAAATGCTATCATTTTATGTAAATTAATTTTTTATTAAACACCTGAACATCAAAATATATTATCAGATTTTTTGACAAATAAATTGTAAACAAAATTACATTAAATTTAATTTTAAATGAATTCTTGTTTTTGTATTTTATTTGGTTCAATCAAAAAGTCAAATTATATTTAAAAGAGCCAGCTCGTCTCTGTTTTTATGGGAAACTCATACTTTTCAACTGAAATAAAAAAAAGTAATTAATAACTAGTAATTCAAAGGAATTCCTACTGAAATATGGGTAGTTATCCGTTGTCATCAGGTAGAATCTTTTGCCCATGGTCACATTCTTGAAATTACTGCTTAGTATGGCTTCCTCTCCAAGAATAGCGCACTTTTCACCCTGTGCTCCACAATCAGTGCACTCCCCTCTGAGAAAGGTCTCATAATCACTGCATTGATAGGCAATCGGTTTATATAGTGTGAAATTCATAGATGCAAGGTAATAAAAATACGATCTCATGTGAGAACAGCCTCCAAATTCTTCCATTCCTTCTGTTATACCTTTGCGTAAAACAAAAACAAAATCAAATTATCTTTAAAACTCTCAATGGGTTGGGAACTGACTGTCAGATTCGAGATATGCCAATCGCTCTTCGAAATCACAACCTGGTTGTTTCACACCTATAAATAATTGTTAATCCAATATGAACTTGTTAAGTTTAATATTTAATAGTTACCATTATTAGGCCAGAAGTCTAAGTGACCGCTCGACTCATTGGTTCCCCAACCGATATATGGGATTATATACTCGGCGTTGGTATGAATGACGTCAACAAATTGGGCCTTAATTTCAATTAAAATTAAATCCAATGAAAGACTGATTGACTGATACTAACGTCTGTCGGATCCAGTTTTGCCCGGATATCATCAACACCTTGGAAGCCGGGACCTGGAATTTTCATTATTTAAAGTTGAGTCTGTAGAAATCTTTCAACAAACCAGCAGGGTCAAATCCAGTGATACGTCCTAGCTCACCATTTAATCTCTTTCCGGCATAGCCAGCAATGTGTGCGCCCAAAGAGTGGCCCAAAATGTGAACATTCGAGGGGTTGAGTCCCGAAACAGTCTTACAGTTCATTGA
>JAQIXV010000884.1:0-15244 GCA_034700625.1 Tectocepheus velatus
TGCGGACAAACATATGGTTTGATGTTTGGGTAATAGTTAAGCAATACTAATGAAGTTCTGTTCCGCAATAGTCAGTCCATTTGATTAAATAATTGAATGAAAATCGAGAATTGTTTTTGATTTTGAAATATTCAGAAAAATATGATCAGAATATTAGGCAACGACTTGTCAGCACCCGATGATGTGAACACTAACTGAAATATAATCTTCATTTAAATATAATTATATGATTTCCGGTATATAAGGGTATATAAGTTTGAATTATAAATTATTTTTTGACAGTTTCTACTGAAAGTCAGTCACAATTTCCAAACCAAAACTCTTTCAAAAATGAAAGTCTTTGCACTTATTGTCGTCGTTGGGGTCGCCTTTTTCAGCGCTACTTCAGCCCAAGGAGTCCTCCTATTTATGTCCCCATCCTCACTTCCATTGACAAGTCGACCCTTCATATCCGATATGCCGACGCCACCGTCCCCTCCAACCCAACAATTGTCGCAGGATTTATCCACCTCGATATCGCAAGCTATCGCTTATTACATTTACCCATTCCAACTTAGAAATATCATCTCGATCACTTCTGGCTACGCCCAATTACTTATCACTTATATAACCAACGAAATTCAACAGTATATAAATAGTTATCAAAATAGTGCCCCTAGTGTCCTTCAGCCTATATTCTTTGTAAGTTACCAAGACACTATTAATTTTGAAATGCTAATTTTATTCTTCAATTCATAGCCGGGCTTCGCCGCAAAAATCCAAGCTGGGGTCAGTTTGGGTGAAATCACACTTGATCCCACTGGTCTCAGTTATCTCACTAATTATCCCAGTGGTCTCAGTGGTTAAAGTCAACTTGGACTCAATTTAAAACTTTATTTTGTCGTTTATTCTTGCTTATTTATGTTTTATGTGATTCAAATAAAAATTCAATGTTTTTCTAATAAGAATAATAAATGTTTAGTTTATTACCTAGATGGTATCTACAAACAATGGAATGTAAACAACATTTTAATGAAATCATTTTTGAGTAAAAGTTTCTTTTAATTATATTTTATAAACATTTTTCAAATAAAAGTTAATTTAAACACAAATTTGTCATATTTTTTGCGGTAATAACAATTTATGAGACAAAGAAACCTAACCCTAGACCTAAACTTTAAGATGTTTGCTCAATTTTATAAGTTTTTTTGTTTCGATCATTAAGATTGTATGTTATTGAAAATCAAGACCATGTTTATATTTATTGCCAGAAAGCCATAAAACATATAATCAATTGATAAAAGTTTTGTTGAATTCTATTTTCCATAAATAAAAATAAAATTTGATCCGAAAAATGAGTGAACAACTCGTGAGCACCCGATTTGTCGATCAATTCTAACGTAACATAAGAATCAAATTAATTGAGAGAAATTGATCCCTTCGGGGTATAAACAATATGTTAAATAGATTGCACTCATTTGAAACTAAAGTCAAACCCAAACACAACACAACTGTTCCCCAAAATGAAGTTTTTGTTACCACTGGCGGTGGTCACCCTCTTCAGTGCTACCTCAGCTTAAGTTCAATTAAATTCAAGCTATCCATTCCCAGGCCTCCTCCCAAACCCTTCTGGTGTGGGTCTAATCCCAATTCTTCCAGATTCTGATTTGTCAATAGTGAGGGATAGAGCACAACGTGTTGGTCTGATAAGCCCTGTCCTGGCTATTCTCACTTTCATCAATTCGCAGTACATCTCAGTCCTGGTCTCTGCTCTAAAACAGATAATCATAACATTGACGCCACAAAAAAAGTCACTAAACATGACCATGGTCACTCCCACTCCCACTCCCACTCAATTTGTAAAAGATAACAATATTTAAAATGAAATATTAATTGATTAATTCTCATTATTAGGCGGACCTGGACAGTTTTGTTATCGGGTTGAAGAAGACAAACAATGCTCAATAATTCAACATGATGAAAACCAAGACCATGTTCAAATGATTTTTTTAATTTTAAAAATTTTGATTATCAAGTTCAATAAACTTATTTCTAAAATGTACATTTGTTCTTGCCTCTTTATTTTTATTCATATATTTTATAAAATTCATTGTTTTTCCAAATTTATTGAAAAATAGATTAAATCTAAATTGACTAGATAACTGAGATAACTGAAGCCACACTCATCTCTTTGTATGATATCCTCATAATTTGTTATGTAAGGGAAAATGTGACCTAGAACAATCATAGAATAATTAGATATAGAGCCGAAAGCAATGAAACTGAAGACAATATGAATTCTTATCCGATGGAAATCTAACTGAAGATAATATAAAATATAATCAAATTCCTATCCGATTGAGCCATTCATCAATTTGTTTTTCATATCCTGCGGCTATGGATTCATTGGTTGAGTAATTCAATTATCGATCGGTTAAATCAAAAGCCTGTGCAGAGGTAGTACTCATACGATAGAAAAGTATTGAATTATTTAATAAAACTTTCGATGAAATCAAAACTTGTATTCGATTTTAAAATATACCGAAACATATGGTCTGAGAGTTGGGTAACAACTCGTCAGCACCCGATTTGAAGATTCCAATGTAATCAAACACTGGGTTTAATTTAATTGAGAGGACTTCCTCTTTATTTGCAATACGGGACTCAATTCCGTCAGACCTCTGCTCGATATTTTAGTTTCAATTTCAATACCAAATACCTCTTAAACTCCCGAAAAATGAGAATCTTTGCATTTCTGGTTATTGTTGTGGTGGTCCTCTTCGGGACTGCCTCTGCTCTACCCTTCCCTTACCCTCAACAACAACAGGTAATGGAGTCAAACAATCCCAGAACTTCTAATCAATGTTCGCATCACTTCCCTAATAGCAACAGCAAAACGTCAATGTTGGTGGTGCTCCCGCTGTTGTACCGGCTGGATATGGCTATGGCTATGGTGACCCTAACTACGCCGCTCCTGGTCCCTATTTTGGATAACCTCGACAACTAATTAACAATATTTTTGGCTTTAATTAAAAAATTTAATTAAAAAATTTTGTTTTAAAATAAAATATTTTTCTTTTGTTTTTCTTTTAAATGAAATAAAATTTTGCTAAAAATTGTGTCAATTCTTTTATTTTTTAACCTTGGATTATATATATCAATGATTCCTCATGCACTAGGTTTGTTAGAACATTACAATTAACTTGATTATTCAAAATTACACTAGTTTTCAGAATTTCAAAGATTTCTTAATTTAATATCAAATTTTGAATCGTATTTGAACTAAAGGTCAATTATCTTGAATGAACTTTAAATCAAATGATAGCTCATTTCTTCCTAAATAGCCTGGATACTTTCTTAAAAATGAACCCTTGAATACCCCTTTGATATCTAATTTCCAAACGAAGAGAAGAAAAGTGAAAAACTTATGGACAGTATTTCAAAATTCAATTAAATTTTAAAATTGTAATCAAATCCGTTATTCGACGCACTATTACAACACTTCCGGTGTGTATATAAGCCGGTGTTGAAGGCGTTTAGACTACATTTGAATTTCTGGCCTTAAGTTGTTAACCAAACACCACTTGAAACCCAAACAATGCAAGTCTTCGCACTTCTCGTTATCGTCGCCTTCGCTGTCGTATCGGCCAAACCCTATGGTTATTATGGCGGTGGCTATCCCTCAGCCCAACAACAACAACAGGTAAGACATCAATTAACTCATTTGTTTTACTGGATAATAATTTTGATAATTTTCATCCACAGCAACAAGCTGGAAGTGCTTATGGTTCAGCGGCTCAACAACAACAACAGGCCGGCTCTGGTGGTCTACAACAGGTAAATTAACCATTCAATAGTTGATCAGAGATCTAATCTTTGATTTTAATTTAGCAACAACAACAGCTTGCCTCCGCTCGTGGTGGTGGTTATGGCGTTCCCTATGGTGGCTATGGAGGCTATGTAGCCCCATCTTATGGTTATGGCGTTCCATCTTATGGTTATGCTCCAAGTTATGGCGGTTATGGCTCCCCATACTATGGTTGACCTAGGTAGGACTGGCTCAACATAATTCTATTGTTGTTTTTACTTCAATAAAACTATTTTGAAATAATTGTTTCATTTGTATTATTTTTAATGATTTGTTCCTCTTTTCAAATAAATAATTATCGGAATTAAAACCTATTTTTTGTATTTTAAATAATTAATTAGTTTTGATGTATTCCCAATTGAGTTGAAGAGTGGTAGTGCTACAAAATGAGCACGCTATCATACCTGATCCCCCAAAGTATCTCAAGTGAGATGTTGTCCTCTTTGTAGTTAGCTAGGTCATAATTATTCTAATTAAATTTTAGCTCATTTTTAATCACTTCACGTGTTTTCAGTAATTTTCACCACAATTTCAGAAATAGATTAATTGAACTCAAAGTGAGTTTCAAGAGCACAGCATATGATTCAAGAGTTGAGTAAAACCTTAAATGTTAAGGGTTTCGTGATTTGATCATGATCATTTTTATGAGAAAAGGGATGCATGCAAACAAAAGTGAAATCCCATCGGAAACTCATCTTTGAATTATTGTATTTCATTGAATACTCATCTCATATATCACTACAAAACAATAAATTGTTTGCTCAATGTTTGGGGAATACCTTTGCGTGCGTTTTGGGAACTGTTTGGTCGATAGTGAAGCCAAACATTCAGACAATAGAAACAAATTGTTTGAAATCATAAATAAATTTATGGCAAAAGTTTTAACTCAAAAAATAACCTCTTCTTAACTCGACTAATACATTCCTGTACAACCAAGAAATAACCTGCAAATAATCTCTAATATCGTTTGACTTTAAGAAATCATGTATAAGCAAGGTGAAAATAATCTGCAATAAGTCAACGAATTAATTCATCAAACTTTAATAAATTATTTTTTATAAAGTTCTTAGTTAACTCATGCAGCATGCTAATTTAATCGGCACACAAGTATAGAATAGCAGATTTTGGTGGAAAAACAGTTTATTGTATTAAATGTGATGACGAGCAAGGTAATTCTTTGAAATAAATGACAGAAAAATTAATGAAAACAAAATTTTATTAAAATTTATTCGAAAGTCAATCAAAAGTTCAGAATTTTCAAAAATCTTTTGAAAACATTTTGAAAAATGCAAAAATATTAAAGTTAGTTGAGTAAGAGCCAGCATGGTCATATTAGAAATGGATGAGAGTTCATATTAAAACATTTTCGTAATGTTTTTAATGTGATCGCAATTGCATTAAATGAAAAATCTGTTAAATTATTAGTACATTAATCTTCATTTGCTTTGGGTTTTCAGTAGTAGTGATAGAAAATCACTTTATTATTATTCTCTGCTTTTTATTTCAAATCCAAAACACCTGCAAAACATCCCATCATTTCGAGCAAAAGTCTGACAAAAAAACTGTTGAAAACTCTATTTTCATACCAAATACTAGTATTAAACTAATATTTAATACTTTGTTTGAGTTATTATTCAACACTTATTACGGTTTCAGAAATAAAGAGATTTATTGGAAAAGGAATTTATTTCAGTCGACAAACAGTATTGTACTCATCATCTGATTTAGCTCAAGCTCAAATTATAAGATAAAATGTCCAATAATATAATCAAGCTTCTCATCTCGATTCTGATTATTGAATCAATAATCTTGGTATTAGTTAACGGAGAGAAAAAGGCAGACGACTCGCAGCAGACCTGCAGTAAAGACGACGAGATCTGCAAAAACGCTGAGAAAGGTATAATCAAATCAAAAGAATTAATAAATATTTTGCTTTAAATTTATTACTCTTTCAGCTAAGGGAACAACCGATGGAAAGTCGAGCACCGGTTCTGACAAACCTAGTGCTGAGAAAAAGCCACCAAAAAAGCCAACTAAGGAAGAGAAAGAGTTAGCCAACTGTCCCCTCTGCTCATACACCCGACCCCTAGTCAAACACATTCTCAATTGGATCGACTCTATACTGACTGATCCGATGATGATAATGATTTTCAACGCATTTAGAGACAAGGTTTGGGAGCTTGGCAAATTGACCAAGGAGCTTATAGGGTTCAGACTCTTTTAGAAAACATTTTGAATTTTTTACTATAAAAGTGAAAAATCTTTAAATAAAAATAAACTTTTGAATTGAAATTCAATTTTCGATTACTTTACAGTTATTTCACACAAACTGTAAAAGAGTCTGCGATTGACAGCGAGTTTTATACTCAAATTCTGGGCTCAGTTTGATCTCAAATAAAACAACAGATAACTAGAAATTGAATTGAATTTTGTTTGAATTGTTCTTGTTATACCACGTATGCCTATTATTTGTTACAACAAACATCTGTGAGAAAAACGGTAAAATGCTTTTCGTTTTTCTGTCAGTCCTTTCAAATTGTTTTTAGGAATTGTTTTTCCAACAGAAAAGTAAAACTCATTTTTTTCGGATAATTTTATTCATATCTCTCCGCAAAAAAATGTCAAAACTGTCTCTAATTTCTGCTGTTTTTATCGTATTCTTAACATTTAATTTTGAGTTCAATTTCTCAAACGCTAGCAGTGATGACCAAGATGGTTTTGTTGAAATAGAAGAGGAACATACCGGTGCTGTTGATGGCGGTTCGTGTGGTCTTCAAAATGAGGGTTAGTTCACAAGTTTAACACTATTTAGTCACAAGTTTTGTTGAATAGATTTAGTTTGGTTAGAAGGTCTGACTCAGAGTCAACAAGGCAAGAAAGAGGGCGACTGTCCATTTTGTGGCACTACCCGTCCGATAGCCGAAAAGTTCATGAATTGGTCCCAACAGATGCTCAAAGATTATCCTATCTTAAGACCAATCCTAGAATTCGTGAAAAAATTACTAGACTATTTCAATGGAAATCAAATAGCTGACACTCCCAACTTCTCATATTAAATTTCACCAAGATAACAAACTTTTGAAAATAAAATTTCATAAAACAAGTGTAAAAATTCTAAGTTCATTTTCTCATTTTTGCTCGTTTAGTATTTGGTACTTTTTATTAATTAGTTGCTATTTATTATTTGTATTACTTGGTCAATTTGACTCATGAAAAGTATTATTAAGACTTTGAATTGCTAACCTTGCAAATTTGAGGTATGAATGATCAAGGCTTGTCACACATAATTCAATTGTGATTAGTATTGCCATAAGTCGTGTCAATCAAAAAGTTTTGTTTTTCAGATGAACTCTAATAAACTTAAACACAGAATAGGATTACAATAGAATTGAATTAACATTACGTGTAATGAAATTATTGGTCTCATCTGTGAGGCACTACTTTTCATATAATCCGGTCAACAGTTGATAATTAGCTTCAGTTTCGTCCAAAAAGTTGAAAACTAAAATTCAATTTGAGTTTTGAATTATAAATAAAATGAATTTTTCGGATAAAAAGTTTGTTCTCTTAGTTTCAATCATTTTGATTGTGATTAGTCTGACCTATGCCAAGAAAAGTCAAGATGAACTAGGTGGTACATGTGATAAAGATGATGAAGTCTGCAAGAGAGCACTGAATGGTATGTTCGTAAATTGAGCAAGATTATTTCTGAAATTTAATTTATTACTTTAATAGAGAAAAAGAAGGCAAAATATGACGACGAATTAGAGAAAGAGAATCAAGGTAATTTTGTATTGATTTTATTTGAAGTAGATAACAAACTTCGTTCTCAGCTACCGGCACCGATCAAACAAAAACAAAGAAGTCATCTGGATCAACTAAAATTAAATCAAAGCCTAAGAAGAAAGTTGTAGTTGAAGATGAAGTAGAAGATTCGTCTTGGTCATTCAAATCCATTATCGTTACAGTATTTGATTGGCTAAGAAAGATGACCAAGACAATACCAATGCTCTCCATGTTTGTGGAGATGGCGTATAACTTTCTATTAATGAATGGTTGGGTTTAAATAAAATCAATGAATTATTCATTATTTTCTAAAATAAAATTATCATTATATTGAACTGTCGTTTGATTTCACAAAACATTTAACAGAATGTAAACAATTTTAATTAAACTTAAAAAACAATTGAAATGAAATACAATTACTTTTTTTGCCATTAATTGCTTTGAATCTCTTCATTAAACAGACATTCCTTAGAAGATAGCATATCGTTAGGCCATCCCTAAGCTGATAGAATGTCTAAAGACTATCACTAAAATTGTAGTAAAATTTTTGATAATTCAAATATAATTTCGGTAATTAAGTAAACTTTAAATCAAACAAATGATAAGTCATTAGAAACGAGATATTCATTGAAGAAATCTAGAACATGAATTATGCGTTTCGATGATAACTTTTATCTTGCTAAAATAAATTTAACATGTTAAATTTAGAATTATTATTTTAGATGCATATTAGATGAATATTTCCATAACTTTTTACTAAATAAAAAGTTAATTATGTGATAACTGGTGATAATGAAATTCATACCAAACTTATAGACTTAAGGATAAGTTTTGAGTTTTTTTTATATCTTTTTCATATTCTCTGAAATCAACACTTAATCACTAATTCAATGAAAAAGAGATTTTCCCAAAAGACTACTTCATTGCTGAGCTTTAAGAAAGTTTTTAATCAAAGTCTGATTCATAACATAATTTCAAACACTATATTATCTTATAGTTTGAGCCCTAACTCACGCTTTTATACCATAAATATTATTCAATAACTTTGAGAAAGAAATGAATGTTTTTCTCAACTTTTAAAAGCATTTTATCGGAAAAGACGTCGAGAAGAGTGTTTTATAAGAGATTTAAGAGAAGACCAAAAAATATTTGGGAGATATACGAAAAAAATAAAAAAAAATGAATGAATAAGAAGGCATTAAATAGTATGAGACTAAGTATTGATTGATTATCACACGATGTTTAAGTCGACTGAATTTCAATGTCTTAGTCTCAAAAATATAGTGAAATTGTGATCAGAATAACATATGTTGTAAATAAGTATTGTTTTAGCATGCTAAACTTAGTACTATACAATAGTATACTATACATCAAATATTGTATTCATTATTCTGTGTCTAAAACCATTTTAACACTACTTTTCAAATGTTTCAATAGTGTTAAGGATTTATAAATTCAGGGATTATTATTTGATTCTTTGATAATGATCAAGCTTAAACAAGAACTGATAAAACCTTTATTATCTGATATAACTTGATTGATGATGCTTGAACTTGTTTATCAAAAAGGTCCTGTCAATGCAATTTTTTAGTAAGAAAGAATAGTAGAAAATACCCTACACTCTATTATCTATAAATTGAACTTGCTCAAATATATTTCAATTACAATTTATTGTTAAAACTTTTAAAAATATTTTTTCGGACATAAAAACCACTTTTCAGATAAACAAACTATCACTTGGTTTAACCGAAAGAAAGACCAAGACCAGGTACAGTCATCATTGAATTCTGTTGCTGCTGTTGTTGTCCTTGCTGCACACCCTGTTTAGGAGAGTCCCACTTAACAAGACCATTTAAACTATTGAATGACATTTGTTTTCCCTTTTAAATCAAAACAAAAAAAATTAAAAAAAATATAATAATATTTTGAAAACAAACTTGATCATTTCCTGAAGATTGGAAGTCAAACATACCATTGAAACCCTGAGCAGTCATATGTTCCCTACCTTGACCACTTAACTGTTGTCCTTGACCTTGAGTTTGACCGTATTTGGAGTGACTCATTCCGGCCAAACCCCCGAATAGATTAGTGACAGTCTTTTGTTGTTTTTGTAACTGATCGGTGGGCATACCCTTCGCATCTAACAGCGCCTGCTTTTGCTGCTGATGAGCGTCAGAGAAATCAAATATCCCACCTAGGACATTTCCCTTAGTTTGCTTCTGCATCTGTTGCTGAGTACCCATCAGTGCCCCTCCAGAACCGTATTGATTATTATTATTTTGTTGCGTGGAGTAAGACATTCCAGTGACACCACCAAGGATATTTGATCCCGTATTCGTGTTTAGCTGTTGTTGAACACCTCGTATTCCCCCCACTCCTAGAGTTTCCTGATTTTGTTGTCTGACATCGTTGTTAAGACCGAGAACAGTGCCAACCCCATTTTGACCAAGGGAGTTTAGCGAATTCCTTTGTTGTTGTTGTGCCAATACATCGCTGTAACCGTTTAACGATGGCTGTTGTTGTTGCTGTTGATTGAGAGCACCCGTCCCTACATACTGACACAACACAACATTTAACATCGATATGAAAATCACAATAAAATATTTCATTCCTTGAACTTTAATAAAAAGGTTATTTGAAATTTGATCAAGTTGATTTTACTTGAAAATTATTTTTAAAAATTAATTAATTATGGCTTAACTTTGTTTATAGTTTACATTCATTTCATTGACAACCATATGCTCTGAACGATTAAAAATTGAAAACATAAGATCCCTCTTAAGTAACTAACAGTGGAGCAGGATCAGAGTAACTCAATCATTAAAAAGATAAACTTATTGTATTGATAATTCACCTAATCATTTCTGATTTTACCATTCAATGCCAATGACCTTGATTGATTTATTTATTGATTCAGATTTTATTGAAATTCTAATTAATTTTCTTATCATTTTATTTTGAAAAACCTTGTTAATAATGACCTAAAATCTAGATTATTAATTAAAAGAAAATTTGGTTTACTAGCTTATTTTATTGAATTAATTAATTAAATTTTATCCAATATTATCTTGGAGATTAGTTGAAACATAAGCGTAACCCCCGGGAATGGGGGCATTAACTTGTTGATTCTGCTGCTGAGAGCCCATTCCTCCGACCAAATTGTTTTGCTGTTGGGCCGCCGCCAGACCTACTCCGGCAGGACTGGCACCCATTTGTTGCTGTTGTAGTGAAGACCCTATTCCTCCCAAAGCCTGCTGTTGTTGTCCCCCATACGGTCCGTTCGCGAGTTGTTGCTGTTGAGCGCTGACCCCTCCTAAAACAGCCTGTTGTTGTGCTTGCTGAGCCCCCAACACCGGTCCACCATAAGTTACCACTCCTGGCGAAGGCTGTACCGCAACACCTCCAGCATAGGGTTCGATATTAATTTCCAAGTTTACAGTTTGCTGTTGTTGCTGCTGTTGTTGCTGCGGTGCACCCCTTCCATAGTATGGGGTTTGTCTGTAATTTGGTTGACCCCCAAAACGGTGGCTCCGGAGTCCGGTTACGCAGAAAACTGCGGTAATGAATAGGATTTTCATATTTCAAAACTTTAAGAATTTACTAAAAGCAGCAAATCTGGCAAAAGAGCAAGGTCAACTGATTATTTCATTATGCAATTCAATGTTTAGTTTGAGTCAAAAGTTCCGGAATGGGTATAAAGTCTCAAACATAGACTATAGACTCAAACATATGTAAACTTAATTATAACTTGAGTTAAGTATCACTAAAATTGTATCAAATTTCTGTTGAATAGAAATTGTATTGAAATTTAACCAAATAATTGAATCAGAGATCAGATCGAAGCGAAAATGTGAAGAAGCATGGACGTTTTTTGAAACATGTAGACATAAAAGTATATAAAAAATTCAAGAATCTGGAACTAATATGAGCATGCACGTTTAATAACATATAAGATTATTTTTCATTACTTCAGGAATTTATTTATTGTTTTTATGAGAAAGAGATTCAATTACTTTGGAATTTGATATCATTTTCAAAATTATATTAAATAATAAACTTTTGTTTGATTTTAAACAAAAGGTTTTTATCGATAATTTTTTGCCAAAAATTCAATTGATTTCAAAATGAAATTCTATAACAATTTTCTTAAATTGTTTATTACGGCTCTAATGTGTAAGGTCATTTGGTAGTAAAAGCATACAAGGTAGTAATTAAAATTACTTTTGTCAATAGTTTTGTGTGGAATAATATTGGGGTCAAAGGTCAATATTTGGCACATTCCAGGATTTACTCTCGAAGGCTGTGGTGTCGGAAAAGAATCAAAACTTATGGACGACTCGTGTTTTCACTGGCATTACAGTCGAGACTTTACGCCTGAGATTAGTAACGGAAGGAACGCCACCGAAGGAGAACTCCTTTTCGTTGTGAGGATTCAAATAATGTATAACAAAACGTATGCCGAACAGGACGTCAAACAAAAACAGTGTTCAGGATCAATTTTGAACAATATGACAGTCTTGACAGCAATCAATTGTCTTAGGTTTGACCCTAAACCCTTCCCTTTTGAAATAACCTAGATCATTGCATCCAAAACAGAAAGAGATCAGATAACAGTGGCTTCGATCAGACAATTGATTACGACATGTCATACGTTATTGTGGGGCGAGTGGAGGGACGCAGGTATTACTTTGAGAAGATGTATGGGCTAGGACAACTACTCTTAATCATCAAATTGAATGCTAGCATTGATTTGAAAATTGATGAGGAAAGGGATGAATTCCCTCTCGTCAACAGTGTTTGTCTTCCGCAATACTTCTTCTCTGTCTCTTCAGAAGATTACGGTCTTTACACGGCTTGGGGTCAACGCAACGATCAGAACATAGCAACAGCCCTTCAGATCGGTTGGACAGCTATCTCTGTCTCCATCAATGAAGAGAGCAAGGTCAAATCAATTCACGCCGTTTTAGATCCTGGGTCTCGTTCTCTACGAATCCCCGCCATTTGCAAGGTAAATTTAACTTTATTAACTTTATTTAAACATATTTGTAAAAAATTAGTTCATTTTAAAAAAAAAATCACCCGAAGGGAGACATCGGCGGACCTTTAGTTCAATACGTGAAAGGAAGGGCTGTTTTGATCGGTGTATTGCAAGGATATAATCTTTTCAACGAAACTGACTGTGCGGTCAACGTGAGCAAGGCCACTATTGATTATATCCATGTTCAAGATCAAGCGCTGAATTTTATGTATCAATGAAAAGAATGTTTAAACAATTATTTTATTCATAGTTTTGTTTCTATTATTTTTCAAAATACAAGCCTTTGTTATGTATTCAAAGAGTTCTCTCATTAGTTATTATAGTTTTCTGTAATAATTAAACAATAAATAGATTTTAGTCTAAAACACAAATATATATGAATTGAAAGAAACGTTTATTTCCACCAAAAACTTATCGAAAAACTTGTGGACAAAGACTTAACGAAATGCCAGTAATTCTTAGGAATGAAAAGTATTTCCCCCTCTTTTAGTAGACATTCGTAATAATTATCCAATTTTTCAAAGTTTTCAAACTTTACTGAATCGACATTTTCTAAGTCGACTCGACTCGTGTTGAAGAGTAGCCGACAGTCGTTCGGATAAATGGCTTCGGGAGGCGTCTCATCGCTATAGAGACGGATATACTTCTCGCCGAAAACCTGTGCCAACAGATTGTCTTTCGGGTCGTAATGTAAGGGCGAAACAGTAGCCTCCGGTCCAAACCAACCGTTGATATCTATGTCAACAGACTCTGAGTCTTCGTCCCGACTAATGGAACAGTAGTCGGGAACCGATATGTCGGCCATTAGTTCTTCAATTTGGTCGAAGAGGTTGTGTTGCGCCAAATAACCGGTTCGTCTGTCCTTCGAGTGATGTTCTTCGCACAGAATAAACTGATTCACAAACTCTTTAATTGTCATTAATTTTTGAGTCCACTCTTCGTCCGTATATTTGCTGCCGATCTCTATGGGAACGGTTCGATAGGCGGCCACTCTCTCGATATAATCGACTGACCATTTCCTGTGACTCATTGCCGGCCATTCACTCATATAGTCTGTGATAATAACCGGAATTTTTGGCACTAAATACTGGTCTCTGAAGTCAAACAAATCTAAGTCTTTGACTCTTTTTATCTGATTTTTAACATTATTTTTGAAATACGGTATAAATGACCGAAAATTTTGATTCAATTCACGTTTTGTTGACTCTATTTGACACGAATTAAGTTGACTTTCATTTGATTTTTCACTAAAACTAATCTTTTCATCAAATTTAAAGACTTTTGAACTCATGTCTGAATCAGTTCTCATATCAGTTTCAGTTGTCTTTCGTTTATTCAGAGAATAGTTTCCAATCTTTTCGAGAGTTTTGTCGTTTGACTCAAGACTTTGATCACTGATTGTCTGCCAATCGGTTATTGATTTGTGGATTATTGTCGACATTTTGGCCAAAATATTATCGTCTGTCAGTCGAGGACTCATAAGAAGACCCAAATCTAATGTCTTGAGTGCAGACAACTTCTGTTTGAACCCAAACTCCGGATCAGTTGTTGTGACAATTGATCGAATTTGGATCAAAGCCTTCAGAAGACAAACAAAACCAAAACAATGCCTGAAATCCATCCGAACTCGACTCCAATCGCAACAATTGATTGTTTCCCACATTTTGTCTAAAATTATCTCACATTTGGTGGACATCTCGTCACTCCTGTCATCCCTTTCTGTCAGTGAATCAATTGATTGGCAAAAACCGATCACTTCTTCGTTGACATAATTTTCGAGTTCTTGTCTTAAGTGAACAATCGGTTCGTCTATTACTTCATCTGACATAAGATTTTGTCCAAATTTTTGGACATCTTTTGGCAAAAACTGAATCAAATTTTCAATTAATTTAATGTTATTTTCGTTGAATTTATTCATTAGTTTTTGAATTTGTTTTCAAAATAAAAACTTTGTTTTTGTTTACGGTTTCTATAGAAACGAAAATTAAAAACATTTTTGTCGCAGACTTTGCGCTAAATTTGAAAATCAATTTCAAAATAAATATAAATGAAATGATCATCGGATTTATCTAGCTAATAATTATTTAATCAATTCAGTCATTTTATCAAACAAATTTAATTTGGTTTGAGATGTACAAGATTGTTCGAAAATGATTGACAATAACTTAAAATGAACAGGCTAAATTTATTGCTGAAATTGATAATTAGGTGTAAGAGTTTCTATCCGAGGAGTCCTCCGAGTAGACCAGAGGCCACACCAGAGGCCGATTGTTGTCCGATGGAACCGAATTCTGAGAACTTGGATGCGGTTGAAGAGATCTGTTGCTGTTGTTGTTGAGCGGTATTAAAACCACTGGACAGGGCTCCCAAACCGGCCGCCTGTGCCGCCTGTTGTTGCTGTTGAGCTAAATTAACACCAGAGCCGAAAGCATCGGTAACTGCCTGTTGTTGCTGTTGTGCGGCATTGACTCCTCCCAAAGCGGTGCCAACGGCTTGTTGTTGCTGTTGCTGAGCACCACCACCAAGACCACCACCTTGTTGCTGTTGCTGAGCACCACCACCAAGACCACCAC
>JAQIXV010000885.1:0-15239 GCA_034700625.1 Tectocepheus velatus
GGAACAGTAAGGGCTGAATGTTCTGAAGGTTTTGCTGCTGTTGTTGTATCTGTTGCTGTAGTTGTTGCAGATCTGATGTCTGTCCACTCAGACCGGACAATGTGTTGGACACCGGCAGCTGTTAATGGTTTCAAATGATATTTAAATTCAATTAAAATGAAATAAATGAATTGAATGAATACCTTCAGTAATTGTTGGAGATCTGAATTTTGTTGATTAAGACCCGATAAGGCGTTGTTCACCGGTATCTATAATAATAATAATCATTTGATCTAGTACTTTGATCAGTTTTCATTGTATATACCTTTGAGGCCTGTTGTAGCTGTTGAGCCAACCCGGCCTGCATTAGTAGTTGCTGTTGACCCGCCTGTGCCATCAACTAATGGCGCAAAAATGATGATTTAGTGAACAGTAATCAAAGCCCTATCCTATAAATACCTGTGTAAGTAATTGGTTGACTGATATACCATTAGCTGCGGCAGCCGTGGCCAGTGCTGCGGCAGCCGTCGCGAATGTGGTCGGAGACAATTGGGGAGCCGTTGGTTGGAATGAAGTCCCATTTCCGCCACCATTTCTGTCATTTGCGGAGAATTTATTTGAATTACGATTTGAGGCCAACTTCGAGAGTGAATTTCCGTTTGGAGTGAATATGTTTTTCTCCAAACGATTTATACTATTGAGAGCACTGTTGTAAGGAATTCCTACACCGACTGTGGCATCAATTGGCTCATCATCTCTTGCCTTCAAATAATAAATTACTTTTCAAAATAAAATCCAAATTTTGAAAAAAAACAATTAAATACCAAATTAAGAGCTTTATCTGAGTCGAGACTATTTTCGTCCTCTGGATCTAAATCGATGGAGTCGTTGCTCGAACGACTGTCCTGTGTGTCAGACAAGTAACCATTCATTCCTGGATCTAATCATTAAAAAGAGGATATTTTAAATGACTGTAAATATTGAAAATTACAAAAAATATAGTAAAACTTGTTTATCAAAAATAGTTGTTTTAAATGAATAGTCATTTTATAGTCATTCAGATATTTTTGCATAACATTTAAAGATATGCGGGATTTCACATCAAAACCAATAATAATTATAATATTTTATCTTTTTTTCTGATAATTTTTACGAAACCATTTCAATTGAACTCAAGTGATATTAATTATTTACATAAAAATCCCATTTTTTCATAATTAATATTTATTTATGATATAAATCTATGATGGCTTTGAAAATATACCCCTTATTATTGTTTTCAATTATATTCAGATGAGACCAACAATTGTTGTATTTGTTTAATTGCTTTACGAATAAAATAAAATTTACAAATCATTTTGAAGTCAATTAATTATAATTATATTTAATTTTAGTTTTGGATATTATGCATAAGAATTGAGGCAAAGATTAGATAAGACAATGTCTGGGCTTCAGGTTCGCTGAACTGTTCCTGACTACAACCAAAATTTATCTTGATCAGTTCAGAGTTCAATGTTAAACTCTTCGTTATCTAAATTGAAAGATCAAATTTTGTTAATTGAATTTCAAATTAAAATAGAGGTTATCCTTCTAATTGGTCGATGCTCTCTACAATGTCATTTACTGAATGTCTTGGACAGATTAAATTTCAATAATCTTGGCCATCATTTGAAAATTAATGAAGTTTTGTTCCAATTAATTATTTTAAATTAATTTTAAGCAAAATCTCATTTTTTAGATTATTTTAAGCAAAATATTTAATTAAATTCAGGAATGAGTCATGATTTTGAACAGTAGTGTAACTTTTGATGGGAAGCAGTGATATCCAGCATTGAGTTAATGGCTTCAATGTCTCTCAATATGAGAACAGAATTAAAATTTAGTGAAAATTCAGAAAAACTTAATAAATAGAGAAAAAGAGGCAAAACGTGTGATTCATTCCTTCAATAATAACATCAGTTGTTATTCAAAGTTTTAAAAAATTGCGTTTTCACCGCTTTTTGCGTATTTTTACTCAAAAAATAAAAGTTTTGATAAAATAGAGAGAATAAAAAATACGGTAAAAAGTTTTTATGTTATATAAGGCTGTGATCTGAGAGTGAGTCGGAGTGAGTGCTGTAAATATGCGCAGCTTTTGATCCTCTTATGCAAATCGACAGACAATATGCATAATGCGATGCATTTGCTTCTCATTGCCGGCGCACAGGCATCGCATGTATACTATGTTTACTCATGTTTTGCGTCTGTCTTTAGATTATATTCATATCAAATGCCTTATCAGAAGAGTTGTTGTCTTTTCTGTGACGCGCATAACATTTGTGAGTGTTATACAAGACTTTTGGAGTAAACGAGTGATGCATATCATAAAACATTGCATTTTATTTGAATCTTATTTGAATAGAAAGGCAAACAGTGGTATCACTCGTGAAAATATTTTTTATTTGATTCTCTTTGAGTTTAAATAAAGTAAAATACATTATTCATCGATTCCTTGAGAGCCTACAGTAAATGTATTCGTAGTTCGCATTTGTTTTGAGTGGAAGTCAAAGAAGTTTTATGCAAACAAAGTATGCGCTCAAACGACTAGCATTACATCTATAGGTAGACAATAAAAGCCTTGAGTTGTGTCTAAAATCAAATTTTTGCATATTATCTGAAAATATGAAAACTAAATGTGAATTCGTTTTGAAAATTGGATGAAAAATTAGAGGACATTAAAAAATAAAGGAATAGAGGAATAGAAGCGAAAATATTTCATTCAATGGTCACACGTGTGAACAATACACAGGGAATAGGGAAGAGAAGTATAAAAATGAGATGAAATGAAATAATTTTAATGTCGCGGAGAGAACGCGAGTCGGGGTTTCACAAAACCAATCCTCTATTGTCTGAACAGTTCGTAAAAAAGACGAGAAGTTTCTCCAATGCTTTGATATTTCCGTTATTTTAAAGTAGGATTTGGAGGACTTTCAACTGTTTCGGCTCTATTATGACTCCCGACGACCAGTATTTGCCGTATTTGCTGTATTTGCAGCATTGGCAGCATTTGCAAGTACATTTTACAATATATATATACCCATTTGTGTAATATGTGTGCGGAGAGCACAGGCAGAGGGAGAGTATCAAACAGGGACTAGACTTATACTGAGTGCATGCAGACAGTCAAAGTAGGAGATCATGTTCAGGGGGAGACAGTGTTAATACACATGTAAACACCAAGCTAAAAATCCTTCGACTAATTGAATTCATCATTGAATAGCAAGGTAATTTCATAGCTTGATATTTATCTTGTTTTAAAAATTTCTTTGAATTTGTTAAATAATTTTTATAATCTGACGATTGTCTTGAAATTTGAAAGATTACTTGTGGACCCCCTGAGAGGGGTTATGCTGTGTGTTTGGATTATGATGTATGTAAGTGTGTGACACATAACAGATTGCTTTGATTGTGTTTTTATGACTGCAAAGTGTTGAGCGAAATGCACTTTATTTGACTTTTGAGGTTCAACCCAATTGTCACCGATTTTAAACTTTTCATTCATTCAGTGCTGAGCTCTTATATAATGTTGTATTGAAGTCAATTTGTGAAGCATTTGCTTTGAAAAAATCTAATTGAGTTAAAAAACTTTTTATATGAAAATATGATTTTCTAATTGACTTATCATTAAATGAAAGAAATTAATCATTTATTTCAAAGCAATTAATTTAAAGAAAGAGATTTAAGTTTTAAATTTATATTAATTTTCTATTATTTAAATCTTATTTTATAAGTACTTTATTAAATTTTGTTTCGAAAATATGAGCAAGGTCTTATTAGATTTGAATATAATAATCGCCGATTTTTTGATTTTATTGTTTAGAAAAATTGTATCGGTTTGAGTGCACTCTTCACTAAATATCGAGATTAATGTTATCTGATTGAGTAAAGAGCGGCGCAACCATTGCATTGCATATCTATGTTGTTGTCTGACTGCAGTCCAAATGATATATTCATAGATGTTCTGCAAAGAAGAACAATAGAGAGAAGAAACCGACAAAAATAAAACAAGAATAAAGTTTTTGAGGCAATAGTGAGGCTATAAGTGAGTATTTGCACAGAATTTGAGTCAAGTTTTGGGTGACAAACAACTCCTGTCAAACATCAGAAACGCTATTTCTATGCAAAAAAATGAATGCATTGAATAGTGAAGTGCTTTTCATATATGAATGTTGCAAATGATGACCATTGGGTCCTCCAAACAGAGACAAAACATTTATCACTGCAGACAAAATCAACTTTAAGTCCGCCGCTGACTATCATCAGAATGAAACAGAGGAAAAACAAATCTCTCTCTCTCTCTCTCTCTCTCTCTCTCTCTCTCTCTCCGTCCCTCTCCTATTCTGTGCTCCATTCTATGGAATGGTCTATTTTTATGATGATAGAGCACTACGGAATGCAAACGTATGGTTAGCTTTGAGGCCATGCATAAAATGGTAATGTCGTCGTTGTGTGTAGAGCACCAGTAGCTAAAAGATCAGAAGCCAGAGTCAAAAGCCCGGCCAACCGGAAAAGAATAGTGAAACGGGTGATTCTAGGTTACACTCGACTATACGCTAAATAACTGTCCAATGCTTATATCACTTTCTCATCTCATATATAAATCTTTATATACGGATATATCACTAGAAATACATACATAAAAAGAAGAGTATATTATATATTATTTGCGATTCTTATATAAGAATAAAAGAGAAGAATATAATATAAGATCACAACAAAAGCCAAGTAATGCAGAATAGCTTTAGAAATAACATTTACCATTTGTGCCACTCATGACTGCCCTCACACTCAAAACTATGCTCTCATTTACACAAATATACCGTACTTTTGAATATTACAAATATATTTCAATTTCTGATTTTAAAACATCCGAACAATAAAACGAAACAAAATAAATATTTATCTGAAAAACATTTTCAATGAAAACCAAATAAAGTCAAACAAAAAGTTTTATTTTAATATAATTCCGGATTTTTTTCCAAACCTATGTTTGATGTGAATAATAAATATTAAAAGTTATGTTAAAAGTGTGGATAAGTTGGAAAAAAATCAGTTTCTTCTGATTTCTTGATCTGACATTTGATGAGTTTTGTTTGAATGTGACTCAGATTGAAATCATCCTCTTTTACGCTACATTTATGGACTAAATAGACTATCCGTAGGACTATCAGCAATGGTTTAAGTGAAAGCATTGAGTATATCATAGAAATGATTGCTATGCCATCAGATGTGACGAGCAATGGATGCCACAAATACAACGGCAATACATAAAATATATATGCGTTCAGCACTTAATACTTTTGAATGACGCAAAACAGAGAGACGGCAAATGAGGTCCTGAGCGCTCCTCTAAACATATTATAATAGTCATCACAAATAATGTGACTACAATTGAGGCTAAAATCAAGTTTCAACAGTCCCAGCATGTTCGGCCAATTTTAAGTAAAATAAAGTATTTTATATATTACAAAATTTTTTAATGTAAACTTTCCTTAAACATTCAGTTATGCATTTGATTTTCAGAATGGAGTAAATTTGCCAAGTACTCAATGATCAAATCCAGTGAAATACAAAATTAAAGTGAGGTTGGTTACTCTAATCACAAGTAATCACTGATGGATAGGTCATAAACAAGAAGAGGGATCAAAACGGTTAGACATTATGCAACGGTCATAACAACTGTGCTGTTTGTAGTCCTCTTATACATAAAGTGTCTGTCTATCGATGTTCTCAACAGTATTTCCATAAAACCTTATCAATAAAGTCATTGACATTATTATAAGTTTTGTCCGTATTCTGTGTTCTATCATTATATGGCTTAAGCTTTTCGTCAATGTCTTTGTCTGTCTGTTGTCACACATAAAGACTTAGTAATGTATGGAATAAGTCAACGAATAATTAATTAAATTCAATCATTATTAGCATCAACTCTGAGACTATATACAGAATTAATTTAACAATAAAGCCCTTAAACACTGCTCAGAATATTCAAGTGAATATAATATTAGCTCATTTCAATGTACTAGATCATTTTGTTCGGTGATTATCAATTATTTGAGAATTAAAATTAATTGACTCAAAATCTGGTGAAAAGAGTGCTCTGACACAAAAAGTTCATCATTTGATTCAATTCTGTTGAGATTCCGGTAATGAAACTTATTTTTACTGATTTGCTGAACAAATGATTGTATTTATCGTCTATTTATGTCAATCGTTTCGTAACGTTTCTCAACCCCTCAACCCTTGAACAACACCTAAATGTTTGCTGAAATCCAATTAGTATTGCGATAAGGATTATAGCCTCCAATTATTTAACACAAATAAGTTTACCTCAACATTAACTTTCAAACGATAAAGTCATTCTTTCTATTAAATCTACCAGGTTCAATTGTTGAGACAAGAAAATCATATGAAATCACTGGGAAATCATTTCTATTTTTTGAGAAACGGTTTGAAATCCCTCTCAATTTGAAAGTTTGAGTAAAATTTTATCTGAAATTTTTGACTATCAAAACATGAATTTGTTTTTGACTTTTATCGACCGAATCAGAGCTAAATTTTTCTTTCTGTTAAACATTCAATCAGAAAAATAAGGCGAAAATTCTTAAGAATATTCTCTCTCTCTCTCTCTCTCTCTCTCTCTCTCTCTCTCTCTCTCTCTCTCTCCGTCCCTCTCCTATTCTCTCTTCTCTCTCTCTTTCCTCTCCATATGAAATGCGTGAATAAATATGTAATACAGTGGGCATCAAATCAGACAATCTTTCAGTGCTTTACTGTGTTTTGTGTAGAAGTACTTCCAATTTCTGTATTCACTGCTATTTATGCACTAAAATAGAGTAAAATCTGTAAATTCCTTTGCATTTTGAGTTCAAATCCGTTTCTCATTCCCGAAACGCTTTACTCGAAAATCCATTTTTCTCTTCAGAATCTTCTTTAGAATATTTTATACATACGTTGAATATAAGGTATAATACATATAAATATTCACAGAATCGCTGCATAAATATAAACGTATAGATAAGGTATTTGCCAGATATGTGAGTGATTCACATTCAATAATACTTTTCAACACTACATAAGTACTGTTTGAAAATATTTACATTAAATAAGTTATGCTTTGAATTGCTTTTAGACAACAGTCAGACAAAAATAACATATTTTATATCTAATCCAATAAATTCGCGAACAAATCTCTTATCAAATTTCTTTAAAATTAATAATTCAATTTGACCAGGGCAAATGTATCAATTATATATTTTAATCAAATTAAATGTAAATTAGTTAAAATGAAAATAATTTATTATAGAAATAAATTTTCAATTAGTCAAAAACTAAAGAACATGGACCTGAACTTGGTCAAACAGATCACATCAAAACGTTTAGAGTATACTTAAGACTGATATTTGATCAGATATTCTAAGTGTAGATCAGTTATACGTGCAATAAATGGTCAGATACTCACAAAATAAACATTTTTAACGACAATTTCTATATTGAAAAGTGAAGGCATTGTATCAAAAGATGTCTTGAATTGAGAGGAATCAAAACAAATAAGATATAGATGAGGAACGTAGCAAACCTTGATAATGTTCATTGGTAAATGTAAATTTATGAAAGCATTTATCTAATTCAATGCAAATTCAAACATATTTGACTTTTCCGTTTTGAATCAATGAAAAGACAATTACAGAAAAAGTATTTGCATTGATTGCATGTCATCTCATTTTTTAACGAAAATTGATTTTCTAACTCTATTTATATTTAGGATCTAATAAATCTATTGAGGAAAGGAAAGGTAAGAGAAGGCAATCTTATATAAAAACATTTTTTGAAAATTAAGTTTTCATTAGTGAAAGAGACTATATTCTGTTGAATAATATATTTTTTTTGTGGTTCAAACAAATTTTGATTCAAAAAATATGTTCATCTTTTAAAACACAATCAAATATATGAGAAAACAGTGCATTACTTTTGTCTGTTCTGAAGGATTTCAGGTTTGCTTTTATTATATTTTGGAAGCATTAGCTTAAAATGGACAACACATACATACATCTCCATACAAAGTACTACCAAGGTAGGCAAAAATAAATTACCAAAATTAATAATCATTTGGTAGCGCAGCTCTATATTTAGAATCAAATGAATAATTTAGGGTTTTTACTAGATTAAATTGCCTTAATTGAATTTGTGGCCTTTGTTTGGCCTCTAAAGCACTTTGAATCAAATGAAAAAAATTATGCTTGATCATTGTTTTCGAGAGTGCAGAGGAAAAGTCACCGGAAAGTTGAGAGTTGGAATGAAAAATAAGATAAAGCGGCTCTGACTCGAAAATTTTAATCCAATGATGACTGGGTTTTATCCAAAACATTAGATAAAACTGAAACAAAAGTGAGTGAAAGAGCAGTATTTGTGTAATAATGTATTACAAAATACATATATATTTTAAGAATATTCTTATAATGTTTTGTTTTCCTAATGCATAGAAAGAAGTGGACATTATTTGACATTATTTTGTTTTCTTAATGTGTTTTTATTCTGGAAAAAAAGTTTTTCGTTTGACGTCTGAAGACTTAATGCACTTCAGAAATGCTTAGAATATAAGCAAAAGATCAATGATTTTATGTTGAAAAGTGATTTTGAGGCACAATTTCTCTATCTATAGATTGTTCTAAAATATTGTTTTACCCAAAATATTAGTTATATTCAATATATGCACAATTGACCGGAGCTTTTTGATGGCCATAACTAAAATACAAATCAATATCAATATATAAATATTATTGCGATTTATAAACAAATAAATGATTGCTTTTTCAAGAGAACAGACGAATGAATAATGATATACAACAATAAGAAAATAGATGAACAATAAATTCGCTTCAATTCGACAAAATCTCTGAATAATATGATATTCAGACAAACTTTTATTGGATTTTGAGTCATCCCTCATCATTTTTTGACAGTTTCATTTAGATTTACTTATAATTAATATAAAACAAGCTAAATATGTTGTTTAAATTGTTTAATTTAAGTTTGATTTTTGTTTTTTATTTATTTTTGATTTTTAAAAAATGGTTCAATAGTTTGATTAAAGTTTTTAAAGTCAGACTAAAAAAGCGATTATAAGAGTCGGATAAGAGAGGGATCGACGACATAAAAGCAGACACGAGTGTAAAGCGAGCTATTCGTGTGTCAGAGAACTGCCTTTTGAATAGTGAAATGAGGTCTCTCTCAATGCTTTACAGTTCCCGAACTTATTTTTCAATGGATCGGACTTTTGAGCTGAAGGTTAATGCCCTTGCCAATTCATCTCCTTTTATCATATTAGTTAATAAACCAGACAGAAGTCTAATTATTGATCAAATCTACTGAAAAATATTTAATATTGAAAATTGATCTATAATTTATCAAAATTATTAACATTTTTATTGCAACAAAATATTAAGGATTCGATTTATAGCTGTTTTAAATCTAGATTATTTGAAATTTGAAAAACCAGAGCAAAAGAATTAATTTCATAAATCACTTGATATTTCTCGCTTTAAAATTCTAACTATTATCGAATAAATTCGTGAACTATATGTTTGAATGTTAAGACTCAACGATTGAATAAAATTTTTGATTATATTTCTCTCTTCAGACTCTATGGCATCGAATGATGAAAAATAACAATCAATTTCTGTAATACTTTTTTTTGTATTTCGATTTCATATATATTTTGTATTCAGCACTGAATTGAGAATTTGTTTGAATTAAAGTCCATAAATCAGATCCAAATATGTTTTGTGTTGAGTCTATCAAATTAAAATGCTCTGAGAATTTGATCAGTCATTCAATAAAACTGATTTTTATTCCCACATAAGAATATTCTTGACTATAACTGATCGTTGAATTACACTTTCAATAGTCTGGAATGCGATCTAATCGTAAATCACATATTGAAAAATGGTTTCAATTTTACAATTTATAGAATTTATAACTCTATCCAACTTTTGAGGGGAATAAGAAAAATTCAGTCATATATACAATCCATTGAAAATATGGGAATCAATTGAATTTGGTTTTTCACTTTAGAATCAACTCATTTTCATATCAAACTATTGCTCTTATATTTCATTCAAAAATTGAAATTCGATTCAATTCATAATTGAAATGATATTTTAAATTAAAAATCAATTCATAGTTAGGGATAAGTAAATAATATTTAATATTTTTAAAGATGAAAATTATGGTCAAAAAAGTTGTATCTAGCGTTTTAGCTTATTTTAGGCTAATATCACGTAATGCTTTTATTGCTGTGATTTTAATATTATAGTGACTTATAGTGAG
This sequence comes from Tectocepheus velatus, assembly GCA_034700625.1. Classification (NCBI taxonomy): domain Eukaryota; kingdom Metazoa; phylum Arthropoda; class Arachnida; order Sarcoptiformes; family Tectocepheidae; genus Tectocepheus; species Tectocepheus velatus. The sequence continues at coordinate 10,348 of JAQIXV010000885.1, forward strand.
CGGCAATAAAAATATTTTTATCCTCAACCCAAAGGTATGGCAATATTCGTATTCATATTGAATTTATCGTAAAATTATATGAATGTTAGACACAAGAAGTGGAAGATTAAAGATTTGAAGAAAGTTTTTCGCACACATTGTATGCATCACTGGATTGCGAAAAAAGAATAAAAATATATAATATATGAAAAATACAGAGAAAAGTAGTGGTAATAAAAGCCATACGAATGTATTGACGAATAAATAATATGCACGAAAAGATGGAAATTCATTTTCAATAACATTTACCTTTGAATAAAATAATAATATTTTTGTTGCGATGTGTGAGCGAACACACAGAACACACACACAGACAGAGATTGGATTCTCTCTCACAACTGACTCCTAGTCTGCAATAATGGGACTCAAATGGGGGAAGAAATAGAAGAATAACTAAAAGAGAAAAATCAAAATAAATATATTGCTTGAGATCTAACTTTTAAAGTAGAGTCTGAGTCACAACAGAGCGATGAGAGTTCCTCTCAATGTGTAAAACAGTCGAACGGAACTATCAATTGGTTTTCTCTTCTCAAATGCGGTCACTTTTGATCATCATATCGACCAATAATTTTTTTATTCAGTTGTATTCAAATATTTTAAAAATTTTAATAATTCTAACTGTTTCTGGTCAAAATAAGCCTCCAAGTGTTTTTTATCTAGATTCTCAATTTTGATCTATAGAGACTCAAATATTTAGTCAAATAAAAATGTTTGGACTTAAGAAGAGTTTGATTAATTACTTTTGAGAAACTAATATATAAACTATAAAAATCATTAATCATATGCTGTTATGAGAGACGAGAGAAAAAATCACAGAATGAATATGTTATATAACTAGTGGTTGTATTGGTTGGCAATAATGCAAATGTAATATATTATAGGCATTCAATGTATAGAACTAAACATATATTAGATTTTAGTGATGCGCCCAATAAATAATGATTTCTTGTGTGACTCTAACAGCAGTTAAATTGATTTCAGAGGCAGTAAACGGGAAGCCATTTAGTAAACCGATTGCTTGAATATATGAATGGATAAAATGTTTTGCAATTCATATATAAATTCAATATATAATATAACAGGAATTAATGCAATATTATATGAAAATACATTTATTCGTCTTTGAATTACAATTGATTTGTCAGACAATATATAAGAGTAGATGTGAAACGAGAGACAGATATTCGGCAATAAGAGGCAACTTATCCGTGAAATACATATAATTTGAATGACATAAAGAATTAATGAATAATTCATTAAATTAATACATTTGACTGTCAATCAACAAATTTGTTGACTAACCAAATCAAATTGAAGTTATCCAGGAATCAAATGATCAATAAGCAGTTAAGTGAATAAGAGTTGGCTTCAGATTCAAAGTAGAAAATTATTCATCAAATTCTTGATTCTTGTCATAAACTTTATGATGAGTTAAGGAATAAATTGTGAGTTTTCTCTCATATTATAGTCAGAAACTAATATTTTAGTCAAATGACAAAAAAGTAAAATTGATCTCAACTATTGGCCATTACTGAAGAGAAGACTTCCATCTAATGGATGGGCTATTTCTCAACGAATTTAATAAATATGAATAATATGTATGAAAAGTACTGTCCGTATGACAGGAGAGCCATTGGAAAAGGCATCCGATAGACTTAGTCTTCACTAACACATGCAAAACACTTTTGATGGCACATCACTTATACAGAGCACAGGCAGTCAGACGGTTGTTGTGATGCAATATTCTCATAGTTTAGTAATTCGTATTCACATTCCTTTCAGATGCAGAACATGTCCTTCAATGCCAACATTTTCATGACAACAACATCAATGACTGTATGCCTTTGGCTGTGCTATTCCTGAGCCATCATCAGTACTGGCCATCGCTTGTTATAAACTGTAGAGCTCTGAGTGAATAGTCAATAGTGTAGTGAATAGTAGCGCCAAACAGAGAAGAGGAGATGGAAATGCATATTAGAATAGACATCGCTTTGCATACCATTTCAATACTAAAGGAAAGTCTCCAATATATGAGAGACCAGACATTCAATGGGAGAGAGAATGTCGTCTAACAATTCAATTGAAGGCATGACCAAGGATTCACTCGCAAATATGATCGAAGTATAAACAAAGTCAAATAAATTCAATTCAAAATTCATTAATTAAATTGACTTCTCTTGAATTGATTGTTTCATTTATTAATAACTTTTGATAATTTTCAGTATATTTTAAAAATATTTATGAATTAGTTTCACTGATCATCACAAGAATAAAAATGAAAATTGTTTGGAAGAAAATGCATTCGAAAAATTCTCATTTCCATTTCTGCATCTATTGGATTCTGCTAGCTCATTAAAATACAGAACTGAATCTTGTTTGCATCGATGACCAATATGGTCTCTCTCTCTCTCTCTCTCTCTCTCTCTCTCTCTCTCTCTCTCTCTCTCTCGATTGAAATTAAATAATTTTTTGTCGAATGAATCGATGGAATTGACTCATCATATAATTAGTATCAGATAATGACATTTGTAAAGTAAACCCAAAAATCAAGAATTTAAACAAATAATGAGTAAAACTATTTGAAAATTTTTGAATTTTGTTTTATTAAGGTTACAGTATAGACAATATACATGTATATGTATGTTAGATGAAAAGATAAACATGTATTTATTTGAACTTTTCCGGAGCCCAACACTTGTGTCAATGCTATTTAAGTACTCGGGAACTAAGTTTGGCCTTATCTGTGACTTCACTTTGGATTTGGTCTCATTACCCAAAACTCTGGGTCTTCTCAAAGTTTGATATCTTATTGTATGTAAAACGAATGGAGAATATAATGTAGAAAATAATGTTCAATGCATTCAATTTCTACTAAATATATGACATTCAATATAATGTTTAAAGAGAGCGATATATCGCAATATTTATTGAATGCATAAATAGATATAACAGTAGTTTTGGTCTCTTCTGGTTCTGCTTAATCTCGCAGTGAATTTGCAAATCCCCAGTGGATGGACACAAAGTATAGCCAAAGACTGGGCTCTAAGATCACAACTACCAGTGCAGTCATCGGGAGGGGAGGCAGAGATGTGGGAGATCTCAATATAAGGTCTGAGAGCGTAAGAGAATACAGAAATCAGTGGCAAATTTAAGTCCATATATGAAATGCAAAGGAAATGTATATAATAAGCGAAACTGTTGTGGAGAGCATTGCATGTGGTATTGCATGTGCTTTCAAAATGAGATGCACACCATTCCCTGTGCCGTTATATGCCTTACCATCTCATCTCAAATATTGGATTTCTTATTGAAATATATAAAACTCATAGAATTGGAATAAATTCTATTTTTCTGAATAATATTGATTTCAGTTATTGTTAACTCAGACCAAACTTTGTCTCAATTTAGACTTTTATGGCTCTTCTCATCAAAACAATCGATCGATTCTTTCATATAAATTGAGAGACAAATCATCAAATTTTTAGACTTATTTTCGATTATAACTTATATAAAATTGAATAATAGTTTTATTTGAAAAAAAACAATAATTTATTTTTGAATATTTCATGAATTAATTGAATAATTTGCAGGAATTTCATATAATATGATAAAGATTTGAATCAATTATGAGATTATTCGAGTGATTTGTTTGGTTTAAAGTGAAAATTGATTATTTGAATAGATTTGAGTGATTTAGAGACATATGAGGTTTGAAATAAACTTTTTTCAGTAAGTTTTCCAATATTAAGGAATTGATATGAATGGACATCAAATAAATTCTAATAAAGTTTTGTTATATTCTCTTTTTGGTGAATAAAATGGAATAAATTCTTTCATAAAAAGTAGATATTATTGCATAAGTTTAGGACTTTAAGTGAAATATCTATATATCCAATAGAGAAGAAAAGTTGAAACAAAATAAAATTTATATAAAGATATATAAAATATATGAAAATAAAATAAAACTATGGCTACTGTTCGGCCAAAAAATGAGAATACATTGCGATTTTTGACTCAACACTGAAATCAAATGCATTTTGATTACTATGTATGCGACGGCTATTCTGTTCAGCATTTTATTTGCCAAAAATGAAAAATCAAATTTTCAGACACTTTTATATAAAATATTGGCGAAAAGGTGTCGCAAAACATAGTAAGAGTAAGGACTGGGAGGACAGACAAAATTTTTATTCAAAACATAAATATACATTATATAAATTTAATGCCACTTTGCTTTCTGGGCTCTCAACTGAGCGCTGGTAGTGTCAGTACTTCTGACTGTTAGGCCTTTGAGGTATGAAATGAAAAATATTGTCTTTGAATAACATATTCGGACATCAAGTTATCACAAAAAAAACTGATGAGAGAGAGAGAGAGAGAGAGAGAGAGAGAGAGAGAGCACTGGGAAATACATCGCAGTGTCAGCATTGGAGCTACAATGTGAGAAAAATACAGACTTTTTTCATCTATCAATATATTATTTTTAAATCCCATCCAAATATAAGGCCAAGAATTTTATATTTTTCATACATTTCTAGTAATATAACGCTACTGAATGTTATGGCCATCTCTGATCATGTCTTGTCATTTGCCTTAGAGGTGAAAATACACTTACTTTGTTGTGTTATATAAGTCGGGTATAACTCCATTAAATTTTTTGTCCAAATTCCGAATCAAATTTAATTTCCCGCAAAAGTATTATTATTTTCTCAGTTCTTCTGAAAAATCAATAGTTGTGTACAAAACAGAGTTATTTCAAATTTCAAAAATCAACTCAAGTTTTGAGAATTGGTTGAATTTCCCAAATCTGTTAATTACTATTAAATAACGATTCATTACTTACTTAGCAATTG